>VZRE01008098.1:0-45849 GCA_013396775.1 Cephalopterus ornatus
GATGGCTTCCAGCTCCTCTTGTTTGTTACTGATACTGCGTGCATTAGTGTGCACGCACTTCAGCTGGGCTGCTGATTTCGCCCCTAGCTCTGGCTTTCCATGCTTAGGCTCCTCTCTGTAGAGCCTAGTTTCAACCCCTTCCCCCTTCAAACCTCGTTGAAAGCCCTCCTGATCAGCGCTGACAACTTAAAGGCTAGAGTTCTTTTGCCCTTGCCAGATAGATGAAGGCCATCTGACTCTGGCAGGCCTGGTACCATAGAAAATAGCATAACCTTACATGTTGTAATACATACGCTTACAGGTCTGTCTGCATATGTAAGATTATAAAATCTGTATTTCTAGCCCTTGTGGTTGTAAATATGAATCAACAACAGCCAATGCATGAAATAAGAACTGTCTTCAGAAATCAGGTCACAGCTGTCTTATAATGTTTCTTTCTTTGTTTTCGTTTTTCTGTTGATAATCCTGGGGTTTCTTTGTCTTTATAAGCATTCACTATTGGTCAAGCCAGAAAATTTGTCAGCACAGATTCTCATGATAGATTTGTTCTAAATATCAAAAGATTTGTCAATGCAAACCAAAACTCCTGAACAGTGCAAAATACAAAAATTTGTAAAATAGGTTTTTGCCTATTGTATTTTACAAGAATTACTTAATTCTAGTAACTAATGTGTAAATAGTTAGCTCTCCTTGTTTTGCTCACTGTTTCGTCCATATGAGTGCTATCTGATACAGAAAATCAATCTGTTTCTTGCAAAAAAAGTACACAAACAAACAACTTTAGACAGGCAACTTCTGTGAATTTGTATTCTATGTGATGGAATCTTCTGGTTTCAATAGAAGTCAGATTTTTTCATCATTATTTTCATGCTAAACTCCATAGACATTTAAAGTCACATAATGTTTATTAATATTGTAACTGATAAGAATTTGTATTAGGATATATTTGACATTGAATTTCACAACCACTTAATTTCATGAAAAAGCCATGTAACTAGTGATAGCAGCAAACCCAGCATAATTGGTGCGCAACACCAGACAACGATACTTGCTCCACTGGAAGAAACATTCGTACTTATAGCAGATTGTAAATATGGATAATAAACAAAAAGCATTTTTCAGGGTATTTCTCCTTTTCTTCATCTTTCGCTCCCCGCCCTCCTGGATACAATTCTAGAATACAGATATACCTCACAAAGGTAGTGTACCTTGGGGCTTAATAATGACTCGATGAATTTTTAGGAGAAAAAATAATCTACAACATGCATGGTCTGTGCATAGGTATCATAGGCTGTGTGATATCTCTTACATACAGTTACCTTGTGTCGGGTGCTTATGATGCGTAAGACCAACTCTCTGCTCTGTTGCAACAGTTTCAAACTAGTGCATATTATCAAAAGTAATTTGAATGTTTATCAGCATCCTGTGCACAGTAATGGGTCTTTTTACAGTTGCATTCAGAATAATTTCCTCTTCTGTCTTAATTTGTCCCATCCCTAGAAGTGTTCAAGGCCAGGTTGGATGGGACTCCAAGCAACCTGGTCTAGTGTAAGGTGTCCCTGCCTGAGACAGAGACAGTGGAATGAGATGATCATTTAAGGTGCCTTCCAACTCAGACCATTCTGTGATTAATTTCTGAGTATAGGATGGACAGAATTTTCTCTTCCTATTCCTCTTCCTCCTTCTAGGAGTTTTTGAGAGGTTCTAGGTTATGTTCTAGTTACTGTTACCTGCTCATCTCTCAAGGCAACAAACAAGAGAGGAGAAGCCTCAATTGCATCTGTGACATTTGGTTCTTGGGACTCTGATGCTTGAGTGCAGCAAATCTTACTGCACTAGGTCAGATTTCTGTCTGTCGTGCTGCATGAACTTTCTCTGCACCAGCATGGGGGACAGGAAAGGATATTTAGGAGCATCTCAGCCACTGCACCCTCCTTTTTCAATGCTTTTAAGTGAATACACAAGTCTGTGAGTCATGATGGCGGTAAGGAATAGGCAAATTTTTGTTATATAAAACAGTAACATCAGGAATGAAGCTGGGACCTGCATCAGTGCCAGCAGCCTGGAGCAGCATCCATCTGCCATAAACCCCAACATGCAGTTTGGCATTACAGCTAGGACAGCCTTGAGTTAGGGTGCTGCAGCAGGCTTCCTCCCCTTTCTTATTTTTGTTTTTGTGAATTTTTTAATTTTTTTTTACTGTATTTTATTGTAGCCTTGGAGTGAGACTGTTCATCCAGTTTCATCTGAAAGAAAATTCTTCTTATGAACTTGTTTATTAATTGTTTTCAGAGTGAATTTTCTGATGGATCAGCCAGATAAACAGACTTGCTGTTGATGGAACAGGTACCAGGCAAGTGGCCATGCATGCAGCTGGGATTAGTGGCAGTGACAGAGCACTCATGGTCAGATCAGTTCAGCTGTAATATGAAACAAACGTAGTCCTAGTCAGTTTAACAATGGTGTCTCAGACAACTTTGGTCCATATAAAGTGGTCCTGCTTCCATCCTGACTGTCTTGAATATTACCCCTCCTGGCTGTTCATTTCCAGTCCCTCGTTTCCAGTGCCCATGAGCACCTTTGCTTTTCTGGTCCTGCAGTGAGCCAGTTCAGGGCATTAAATGAGCATGAAAATATTTTTATTTATTATAGTACCCTCTGCTGATACAAGCAATGTCAGATGTGATAAATCTCCTTTACCGATTAACCAGGACACTCTTCTCTTTTGCAGTGCATGACAAGAGAATGCACTGAAAGCCATCTGTCCAAGTTCCTAACTGTACAAGTAGCCCCTGTCCCAAGTACAGTTTTGTTAAGCATCTGGAAGTATTTTCTTGCTCAGATTCAAAAAATGCCTGCTATAATAAAATGACGATATTAATCAGGATTTAAAAGAGAAGATTTCTAAATATGGTCCATTTCTTTCTCTAATCTCTCAACATTTCTTCATTATAATTTTTCACTGTCTTGAGGATTTCTGTGATTATTTCCTGGGTTTTGCCCATGTTGTAATTTCTATTGTTTTAATCTTTTTTGTTTCAGTTGCGATCAAGCTCAGAGTTTGGCCAGGACATCCTGAATGACTGCCTTGCAATCCAGGCCCTCCTGCCAGCCCTGTCACCACATGACACTGCAGATAATTCCATGGGATACTCCTCAGGGCCTGTTCATAATATTTACCCAGGTATAGAAAAAGACATGTGAAAAGCTGCTATGTAATTGCTCACTTAATATTAAGGATGATTTTGCAGAGCAGGATGTACTCTGAAATCCATATCTATCTCATAATAAGAATAGAATCTGCAAAGTAATATAAAAATACAGATTTTGAACATATTTTTATATGGTTTTTGGAGGGAGGTGGGTCAAATCATACTATATCCATGAAAAGAGCTACTGCAACGTAGAGTGATATTTGACTTCTGCTACCAGTTGACTGCTACCATTTCTTGTAGACATCAAGAATATGTTAAGCTTCATTTAAAATCACAATATTTACCCTCTTCCTTATTTGTGTATTACATATCAGTTTTCCAATCGATCTACATTAATGAACTTAAATGCTGCATTATGAACTTGCATATTATGACTATAAATACGCCAGTAAACACATTTATACTATAAATGCAATCCTATTTTATTGTACAACGTACAATTGTTGTTCACATTTCAATTAAATTTGAAACAGTTGGTAAGCTGTGAGTGATAATACATCTCAAAGCTCAAGACAGCATGGACAGGATGTTAACATTTTTAATGGAGTATTTTAGTAGTTGTGAAGGCATCTGTTTTTAACTTTCAGATAAAATGCATTACGTCTTCTATCAGTCCAACTTTTAAGTGAGAACCAGATGTAGGAAGTGAATGAATTGGCTGCATTAATGTTATGTGCAGGGATGAAAATTACATTATATGCAGTGGCCACTTCAATAAGTGGCTTTATTTTATTGAGAGGCTTGTAAGGCTATCAATTCTATTATACGTTTTTGTCAAGACTGTTGTGAGTTACACACTTGCTGGTGATGATGCAGGTTAATATGACAAAAATTAGGACATTTAAAGCTGTGACTGTATTATTTATTAAGTAGTTGGTATTACTTGTACACTGCCAACTTTTAAATGCCTTATTCTTAGTATAGGGTGAGTGTGGCATCTGTTACTTGAAAGCATAAAGAAATTTCAGATTTTAGAGATGCGATTTTGGCCAGGAAATCTCTGGGAACATGTTGTTGATTATAGTTGTGTATTTCATGTTGTATGTTGAGAGGGAGTTGGGTAGTGAGGAATGTTGAGATTTTAAAAAATTATTTAATGGCATTGCCCAGTGTAATGTGCGAAACCGAGAGATAATAACTTTTCCTTTCAAGTCCCTGGACAGAATAGAAGGTGGGATGGGACATAGTGTCACATGAGCCGAGACCAGATTTTCAGAAACTGAGGGCATTCTCACAGGAGATTTCCACAGCAACCTGTTGAGCACTCATTTCTTTTATCAGTCTAGCTTCCAGACTCTGACTAAGTGTCAAACTCCAGCAGCCTGCTCCAAATCTAGGCTGACAGTGGCTTGAACAAACTGCTGCTTGTGGAAGCTGAGTTAAGCTGCTACTTCCAGCCAGCCCTTAGCTGGCAGTTGTCTGCAGTCATGATGTCCCACAGACAGCATCTGAGACTGTGGCATTACATTTTTGTAGTCTCATTCATGCCTTGTCTTTAAGTACTTGGTGTTTACAGCACTATGAACTATGGACATTGTTTGATATAATGATTTATTTTGCTTGTTTCTTACTTGGCATTGCTTCCTATTGTGTGGCAATTTTTGTAGTGTTAATCAACTTATTCTTATCAGCATGAAATGTAAGTAATAATCTGCTTTCCCTTACTTATGTTCACAGCTATCTATAAGTCAAAAATTTGTAATAGTTTTACTCACTTGTGTTGTTTCACATCAGTTAACTGAGAGTATAATGTCAGGAATAGATGAATACATGTCACTCCATTTTGACAACCACCCAATCCAGTTGAAATTAGTTGTTTCATTAACTACTCGTCAGGGCTGCTACATAATAATATACTCTGTGAATAAATGAGATAACTCTACCAGGCAGGGAATTATTTTATTGAAATGTCAATATGCAAGTTATTTATGACCCAAGGAGAGGAAAGTAAAATATAGTAAAAAAACAGCTTAAGTGTCCTGCCTGACAGAAGCTACCCTTCAAAATTCTCTGAAAACCTTTTTTTTTTGTTTGTAAATAACAAAATATAACAAAAAACTTTGTGACTTTTGAAAAATAAGATATGTAACTTTTACTGGGTACTGTTTGAGACAGCATATTATCTGAAATGTGTCTGTGCTACTTATCGAGCAAAAACAGGAACAGATTTCCATTCTTCCAGTGGTGTCAAATCAAACTTTTCTGACTTGAAGGTGACTTTGCTTATGATTGATGCACATTTAAGGCAAAGGTGTGAGGGTTTTTTCCTTTCTGAAGAAGTCTACAGACTAAATGTTTGAAAGCAAACTATTAGAAATATGTAAGAAATGTCAAAAGTAGACATTTGGAAGCAAGTCCAGTTCCACTTACATAGAACAATGCCTATAGTGACAACTGTACAGTTTCAGTACTGTTAAAGTACAGAATCTACAAACACAGGTACATTTAAAAGAAATTCAACAATAATATTTTTGATTACATATCTATTACTTAGAGTTAACTCTCCATAAGTATTTTTTTCTTGTCTTGTAGTCTTAATAAAAGAAATCTGAACTCAGGTATAATATTACTAATACAGTGATGCAGCATGACAGATCCTTTGCTTAAAACTAACACAAAATTGTATTTTAAGATCTAAAGCCAGCATACAGCCTCTTCTAAGGCTAAGTATAGTGATAGCATCTGGATTTTAATTTTCAAAAATACATAGGCTTCTGGGCTTATTCAGTTCACAGAAAGAAGATGTGAGCAATTAATTCATACTAAGAACATATGGATGATTTTTTTTCTATTATGTAATTTTATGAGCTTACAGTTTATAGTGCAATCTAAAATCCTTAAAGCTGAAAGAATCATAAGTAATGCAATACAAAAAAATACTTTTACTGTGGTATTTGGTTAAAACTTGACCATTTCATACTCACGCGCAAATCAGAATATGTAATTCACATGTGAATAGTTACTGAATATCATACTCAGCTCTGCTCAAGAGCAAGCAAATGATATTACTTAAGCTTGGCAAGTGCATGACTTTCTTTGCAAGTTGGAATTTAAAAGTTGCATCTGTAAAGTTACAGAACTTATTTGAATTCTGTTTTTTAAATAAAGTCTTATGCTGTATTGTGAAACCTTGACCTAACTACTTTTATGCCTGTAACTTAAGTTGTGTTTTGTGTAAGTAATACTTTTCTTTGTGGGTTTTTTTTTTTTTTCCCCCACTGAAATAGTACTAAGATAGGTGCTCTGTGCGCATAGTAAGAAAACATCCAATCCCTATGGAGTATGTATGTAAGATAACGTTAGAGAAGTGGGTAAGAACCACAGGTAGGTAAAGGATAGAGGACACGTGCAGGAAAACCAAAAGAATTTTATTAAAGCAATTGTTGAGCAATTGTGAGCGAGCTCCCTAAGAGATGTCTGAGAAAAAAGACAGTCTGTTGTTTGAGGCTGACAGCCTTGGAAAGTAGTTACAGCTCATTACTGTGAGAAAAATCAAAATGAATTAAAAGGAAGAACTGACACATGAATGGCCCTTGCCAAGAAAAACGAAATTGTGTTTGATGCATAAGGAATTGATGCAAAAGAGGCAGTGATGTAGGGTTACCAACAATGAAGAGGATCTCTGTTTTCACCCTTTGGGGTAAATTTAAGTATTGCGTGAGTATCTAGAACTCCTGGTGAATGTGATGTAGTCCCAAATAGGATCATACACACATTACAGGGAGCTGAAAAATGTTAATATTATTATCTATCTTCGTTTAAGGAGGATTGTTTATTTTCCCTCAGATTTGTCCTTTTATTCACCAGTTTTACTTCTGAGTTTATAATTTCCATTTTGAGGCACCTTAATGGTTCTCCAAAAATTCATGCAATGTTTGGGTTCACAATGTAAAGAAGAGAACATTTACTGATGGATTACTGTGTAAGCAACACAGCCATTTGCACCATTTATAGTTCCTTTCATCATGATGAGACAAAACTTTAGAAACTGCAACCCACTGAAAGAGAAGAAAATGTCTTAAAAGGCAGGGATGTGATCTAAAGATACAATCACAGTACTGTGAAATGAAGTCATTGTATATATTTACACAGTTTAATTAGTTTTTCTCATGGTAAAATACAAGTTACCCTATTTTTGCAAGGAATAATTTAAGTAGTCTCTGTGTACTGATATGTTAAATATTCTCTCTGCTTATTCTGTCAGAATGTGTGTTTGGTTGTTTTTCAGTATTTTCTTCAGTGCTGCACATAAGCATAAAATAGGAAATTTAAAAGTTCTTTCCTCTATTTTTCCTTCTGCATTTGTCTTGATGCTGCTGTGAGAGATGGGCATAAAGAAAGTGACTTTTGGGATGCAGGAGCAAAAGTGGCAAAAACACATTCTCCTGTGTTAGTGTGAGGGGGTGTTCTTCCTCAGCTCTTTCTTTGTGAGTTATTCTGCTGGCTAAAGTCATCTCTCATCTCCTGTGGGATCTGCATCCTCTGTACTTTAGTTAAGGTTCTGCTGTCAGATATCCGTTGTTACCTGAGTTATGATTGGGACACTGGTCTGTGTACAAATTAGCAAACAGTAGAGGCTGGTGCCAAGGTCAACCTCCAGTCCTCCAGCTTTACCTGCAACTGTGGCTCATGACAACTTCTCATGACCTAAACTTTGGCATTACCTCTGCAGATGTTTTTACTCACTAAGTGGTTTCCTGTGTGTCATCATACATCGTCTGCCATTTCCACCAGCTGAAATGTGTCCAGGACTGCTCATTAATGCCGCTGCAGCATAGACTCCTTAGCCTTTCCTTAACTCTGCCTTAGCCTGGTTGAATCACCAGTGTGTCACAAAGGCAGGCTTGTAAGGACTAATAAAGTCCTTCCAAAAATAGACCGAGGACTTGGAAGATGAGGTGAACTTTTCACACTTTTGATCTTGTGTAGCAAAATTCAAAGTTGTGACCTACGAAATAATTTTCTTGAAGACTGGGTTACTCCCAAAGTTCTGTTTCTTCTGCTAGGATTGCAGCATCTATGCACATATTTTAGCCTAGAAAGATGTTTAACCGGTGACAGCACTCTCCAGGGGATCTGGTTAAATTCTAGAATTTTGACAATAAATTTGAATCATTAGTTCCAACATATTCACCAACATATTGTAATTTTTATAGTAGAATTTTATTCTTAAAACTAAGCCTAAACAATACCTTTTTTTGGAAGAGACTGGAAGATATGGCAGCCAGACAGTGAGAGATCATTTTTATGTTGCAGACAGCCTATCTAATTCGTTCTCTGGATTCATAAAATATTCAAGATCATGTATTTGGCTGCCATTCAGCATCAGCATAAGCTAGCTGACACAGATGTCAGTAAAAATAGTCGGGTAACTGGATTTTCAGATATACGAAGATTTAAATTTTTCTGATTTAAACAACTTCTGAAAACAAGGTTAAAGGATTAGGGATCAACTAGTTAAGACATTTGAACATACTGCTTTTTGTTTAGTCATCTAGAAACTTTCTTTATTGGAAAGTGTACAAGAGAACCTTACAGAAAATTATTAAACTGTTAATGATAGTTTAAAATTTTTGTATGTATTACTGAGTAGTCTGGGGCAATAATAGCAGTATTACTCTTCAAGAAATTTGGGATTTTTACAGCTGAGAGGAAAATGTAGAAAGTATTTCACATTTTCAGAAACTGTGCTTTCTGCTTAACAGCTCTCAAAATACGTATTTTAGGAAGTATTTGACACCTCTTCTGCAACAGGAATGTAAAGAAGATTTGCAGCCTTAGTTAGATGAAAATTCGAAGACCGGGAACACAGTTATGTCATGCCTGGTTGTATGAAAGTGTCATTTGGAAGCAGCAAAGAGTATTATTTTCTTGTGGGTTTTTCTTCTTCCCTTCGAACAGAAAACAACACTTGAGAAAAAACAGTTAGTTGCTAAGAATTGTCACTGCAGCTTTACAGGAGCTCTTACCTGCTGGTTTTTGGTCAATTATCAGTATTATTGCCTGAATGATGAGGGTTATTTCTCTCCTTTTACTTTCAGCAGCCCTGATCGCCAGCACACAGACCAGTCAAACTGCTACAGCAACCGGGGCAGTGTCCTTGTCCCACCCCAGCAGCCGCCACTTCCCAGGACATAATGCACAGGGTACTCCTCTCCATCCTCCCCCTCAGATACCTCTTCTCTCAGCTGCGGTCTCAGAGAGGTAAGACCAGTCCCAGTTTTTCCAACACTGAGCCTAAGGCAGGACTGCCTTCAGAGCTGCCAGGAGGGGTGGAAACTGAATTGTCGGTGTACAGAGTCACTGGTGGCATCCCCCACCTAACAATTGCTATGGGTGTGGGTTTATCAGGGAAGGAGAGGTAGAAGGGATGATGTTGTTCTAGCCTGGTCAGGGAGGCTTTCCATCCACCTCCATTTCAGAGACTTCCTCCAATCCCCTCGACCGCCACAGATGGCCTGGGCAAGGAAAGTGATACTGACTGGGACACTGAACCTCAGATGACCCCAACCATACCTTACAAAATGGGGGCCTTATGTTTCTGTTCACCTGTGGGAGGAAAGTCATATTCTGTCAATATTCTCTCAATACTAAGTATTCCTTTTTTTTTTAATTGGCGTTTTATTAAAACAAATAGATAATGAGTGAATTTTTGTTTCACTGGTCTGAGAGTCTGGTTTATAGCCAGGATTTATTTTATGCTAGTTATGTATGTTTTATTATGTGCTGGTCAGGTATTGCTGTTTCCAAAATTTTAGGTATTGCAGTGATATAAAAGCAGATTGCTTGCAAGTGCTTTGATTTCATGTTTAGACATCCCCTGAGTTATTTTCAGCAATCTTCTCAATTATCTAGGTAGTGTATGGTATTACAGGTGTGGAAATCCATAGTTCATTGAACCAGAAATCTAGCAGATCATAAGATTGAGCAAATAAGTTTAAGCGGAAAAGTCAGGAAGATAACACCATCACACATAATACTGAATTCTTACTATATGTTTATGGATACTTAAACATTATTTTCTAAATATCTCTATTTTTCAGTTCTCTAAATGATAAATTGCTGTATTTCCTTACTGTATTTCAAAGTGTTTAATTTCCTTGAGTGACAGATATGCCAGTAACTTGAAAAGCACAGTCTCCAATTGTAAACCTGAAAAGAACATCCACTAGATTTCAGTTACCGGTAAATGAGCATAATTTTTTTGGATGAAAGCAGTACTCACTCTGCCTTGTGTCAGGAAGATGGAAGAACCTGATGGCTCAGGGAATTAACAGCAGGTGAAAGTACTTTTTTATTTCAGACTTCACATGAATTCAGCTAGTTTGGGAGTGACTGGAAGTTGTTGAGCTTTTTGTACATCAGTCAGAGATAAAACTTGCTGCTTCATGATCACTGGAACTCAGCTATTAGTTTGGTCCTTCCTCTCCACTCCTGGCCACATGATGCTGCTCTTTTTCCCTTGCCATGGCTCTTAACCTCTGTGCAGACCCTCTGAGGCTGCCCATGCTCTGTTGCGTGACACAGAGGCTTTTCTTTCCCAATATAGTTTCCTCCCCAGTGCATAAACTGTCCAGCATCTGTACCCAACAACTGCCAGAGCAAAAGGTGACAGGCATGGACAGATCAATAGTTACAGGTATAAATGTCATTATGAAAGACAGTGATCTTGTCATTAGCTCATTTCTGAGGTTGGACTGGTGTAGAACTGTAGCAGATGCATTTAGAGTGTGACTTAATTGATTCGATTTGTTGAATGCATTACAGACAGTGCTCTACAGAACAATAAAAAGCTAGCATGATACACTCCTGTCTCATGTGTTAACTGTATACACTCTCTCTAAAAAGGCTAACTCCCATATGTGAAGGTACTTTGGAATAAGAAAAAAGGTGCCAGTGTCTTCATTTAGGTAGTGTGACAATTAGCAATTTAAATTCAGAAAAGAAAAAAGTATTATAACAGTGTCAGTTTGGTTTCAGAATATATAGTACAAACTATGGGTAATGTTTAAAAGAAATACTAATTCAGAACCTGCATCTTGAATCTAGTACAGTACACTTGCCTAGGGGCCCTGTGAGTAGATTGTCATTTACACCACTTCGTGAGTGTAACAACAGCTGTGACAATGTGAACTGAACAAACCTTCCATGTGGAAAGTGCCGGAGATAGTGTCTTTGAAAGGTGTAAATCCCTCTGTTTGTCCCAATCTCTTTGTTGAGAGGACTGCAGGATGTAGGGGGACAAGTAAGAGATTAGTTTCCCCACATGCTAGTTGGAGTTGGACTAGATGGCCTTTGAAGGTCCCTTCCAACCCAGACTATTCCTCTGTGCTTCCAACTTTAAACGATTCCACTGTGTGGTTCCTGATACAGTGGCATGCCTGGGGTCATTCCAGAGCTAGGTCTGGCTGACCAGCACTTGCCGTGGCAGAAAGCTGTATTTGTTGGACTAAAGATGATCCAAACTGGCCTGGTGCTTTGATGACCCTGGGAGTCAATCACGTGCTACTTTTTGGACAGAAGTGGAAGGAGATAAGCACTTTCCCTACATCCCTGGGTACCATGGGGTAGAGAAATAAATGGAGGGTTTCATCTGTGTCTTTCTCTCCTAGGTGACGGGAGGGGGAGTGTGGACTTGATTTAGCCTTATTTAATGTGAGAAAGTGAACCAAATATGGGACACATCTTACACTGCATTCATTCTGTGTACAAAACTCTGTGCACACAGAGTGCAAATCAGAGAGCTTGGATCCAAGAAGTAACTTTATTTATCAAATGAAGAAGAACATACATAATAAAAATGCAGATTTTATTTGTCCTAGCTCTTTGATACTAACTTTCGTGCTCCCCTAATGTGAAGTACTGCAAATATTCAATGAAGGTACGTACCTAAAAGCGTATCTATAAAAAGGGATATGTACTTCACTTCCTTTTCATTCATTTTTGTAATACAAGAAGACATGAGCATACATGAAAGCTGAAATCTAATTAAAACTCAGATAAAAAATTACAGGTTTATATGGCATAGTTAACATGTACAGCTCAGTGCCCCAAAATTGTCAGTGCTAAATGCTTGAAATTATTATTTTTAGATTATTTTTCTGTTATTTATTGAATTGTCCGATATATGCATCTTGCTTTTGAGCAAGAACTAATCTGTTTACTGATGTGAGACCAGACAAAATTTTTCAGGGACTTGCTGTTCCAGATGATTTTTTTACCTTCCTGTGAACCAGAGCTAGCAGTGAATCCCTAAAGTGTGATGCATCCTGGCTTCACAGGAATTTCTAGAGACTGTGTAAGGCTGAAAAGAAGACCTTAGGGCTGAACTATTCAGTTTAGCAGTGCTGTAATGCTATAATAAGTTCTGCAACTAGCTCCAAGCCAGACTTCCAGAAGAAAAAGCCTCTGAGTAGTTCTAACAAAGGAGTTGAGGCATCCAACCTTCAGATGTTACAAAGTCCTTTGTATGTGGCATACAAGGGGCTGCCTTAAAGAAAGTTTTTAGTTAAAGACCTTGGCAGTGTGGTTTTGAAATAAGTACAGTAACTTCTTTTCAGGCATGGGACACCTCAGAGGATTGCCTGCTAAGACAATCACATTTATTTTTGTTAGTGAGAAAATGGCACATGTAAGTGACTAATGCTAAGGTGTCATTGGGCCATATCCAGTAAAAAAATGATGCAGTAATATCTTTTTCTTTTTCATGTATCCATAACAAGTACTGGTCATTAAAACCCCCTTTTTTTGTGCCGTTTTAACTAATTTCATCGAAAGAGGTAAGCTTTGGTAACTTCGTCATCTATCTTGCTTACTACCAAATCTAGTCATTCTCCCACAGGACACCTTTTCCTAGCTACTACTGGAAAGGCAGAGGCCTCTTAATGGCTCCAGAAATATTCCTGCTCTGATTTTGTACCCATCAGGCTCAGGGAAGGGCAAATTTCTGCAAATCTGACTGGTTCCTGAGTTCATCGACTCGTGGGCTTGGCCACAGTTCTTGATAGCAATTTCCAAGTGGTTACAAGCTGGTCCTGATTGTCTCAGGAACAGAATTAAGTTTGCAGTTCCCCCAGTGACATACTGAACTGAGACAAATACAAGTTTCTCTTTTGTTAAGCAGGAAAGAAAAAGTAGATAACTGTGGACATGGATATGAGTAAGCCTGGGATTCATGAAGTGATTCACAGATCATTGTAGAGACCACTAATGTCTACTAAAATGGAGCCCTGTCTGGCTATACAATATAGTTCATTATTATTGGGAGGGGGTTTTTTGGGTGTTAATCAAATGTGAAATCTCTAAAAGTGTGCTTTTCACTTCGAGTTTTAAAAGGATTTTTACCCTGTTGGTGGCTGCTGGTTAAAACCATTTTTAAGATATTAATTTTCACGAATTAATTTTGAGAACAGAGAGGATTATAGACCATGATTTTTAAAATAATTAATAGTATTGAAGACTGTCTGTGCATTGCTTTTTACCTCTAGAAGCACCAACAGTCTTTCTGTGTGAGTGCTATACAAAAAACTAACTACAGTCATTACTGAGGAGTCACATAACTCGGTAGTTGCAGCACTTTTTAAAAATCTCTGATCTTTTTATCACAATACCACTACTGATTTCTCTTTTTAAAAGAGTTATTCTCTAGTATGATCGTGAAACACATGCATGCTTTGTTCCCTTCCTCCTTAGTATGTCTTTAAGTCTACTCTGCATCAGTTATCTGGAACAGTGAAATATTTGACACATTAAAGACTCGAACTCAGTAGTGACATCTTTATCTCCTCCATCTATATAGCATATCTGAAGATGTGTTTATGAAGTTAATATCATATCAGCACCAAGACCATCCAAGCTCCATCTAATATGCCTAAAAATGTGATTCTCAAAGAAAACAGTTCATCCTGACACTTGGTACACTCCAGATGTAGATTATGGACCACCAGGAAATAGCTTTCAAAAGAAGTCAAAATCAGGCAGATAATGTGTGGCAGATGGAAGATTCTGAGCTTCAGCATAAAAGATCTCAGATAACTTGGATTTAAATGCAGTTATAACCTGTACAATGACCCTGTCCAGAGGTGTTCTGTAGTGCTACTGCTGCGGTTACGCCTTCTATTGTATTCAGGATGTAATAAAAGCTTCCTTACTTTTCTTCAGGAAAACCATACTTTTTTGCTAGCTGAAAAAAAGTCATATTGTTTATTGAGGTCCAGTCTCAGGACAGCAAGGACCAGATCCACACTTTAGGATAGTGGTAGACTAATCCCTTCTATCAGCAGCTACTTAGCACACAGGGAAGGATAGGTGGATACTCTTTCTCAGCAGACTGGCAGCTTGCTTTTAGCAATGGAGAGGCTGATCTGTGACAGGAATACTACATCAGTTTCCACTCACCCTCCTGCAGAAATATCCTGGCTCTTTTTTATTGGCCTTTCCATTTCTCCTCTCATGAATGAGAAAGTAGCCCAGAGCCATTCCTGAGCCCAGGCTGAGCTTTCATTAACTAATCAGATCCCATTGGTCTAGTGGGTGGTTTGATTGTTGTGAGAGCTCCACAGACTGCAGGTCTCACAACCTTCCTTTTCTGTCCACAAAAATGATCATAGCACCTATCTGTAATGTGCTTTGAGGTATACAGTTTTAAGGAAATGTAGAAAAAACGCCCATGAAAAAAAGTAAATCCATAAAACTCTTGTTTAAAACCTACAAAAGTAGTGTGTATCCTTGTAGTGCCAGTAGTGCCAGAGCTGTGCAAAACATATCACTGAACCCATGTGCCAGCTCCACCACCAGGTTTGTTTTTAAGAGTTCTCCTCCTCTGTGAGTCCAGATCAACATTTTGATCTGGTCAGACTTTGGAAGCAGTTTAACACTTGTCTTTATTTACATTATATTGCCTTCAGATTGTTTATTTTCAAATAGCTCTTTGTAACTTACAAAGATTTCTAGAACCTGAAACCTGGACCTGAACGTAATATCTAACTCCTCAGTGACCAGTGATCTGAACTGACCACGCACTGTCAGTGAGGAAGAACAACTACTTGATAGATAAAGTTGATACAAAGCCTTAAAATGAACAGCTGGCAGTGCCTAAGAAATTAGGTCCTCCATGAGGCATCTCCTCTCATTAAGACTTAGAGAAGGAGTGGGTTAAAAGGAGTTTCCCATAGTAAGGGTCAATTTAACCTGTTGATTTCACAGTTGTCAAATCTAATGATATGTCATGATTTAAAAATATATAATCTCTTATTTGAGCTGCGCACTGTTATTTCAGAAGTCTGTATCTATGCAAATAGCTAAATATGATAGTGATCTAAATAAAGGAGAAACAACCTTTAGCTCTTATGTATTGGAGATTTTATGGTTTTGTGGTTTTGAACTCCTAGGTTTGTTGCTCTGGCTCCTTCTCCTCACCACATCAGCCACCAGAGAATGTCTGTTCCACATGCCATGTTGCAGAGACAGAATCTACAACCTCCCCAGCTTCAGCAGCCTGCAGGATTGCCTCTAAAGACATACCAGCCAGCAGAAAGCCCTTCTTTTCAACCAAATACCCTCCACATCCAGGGTAAGAAGGAAAAATCTTTGTTGCTGACATTAGTTGTTTGTCACTGTTGCTGGGCTTCAGATTAGGTGCTTCAGGAGCTGGCCCTGATATTTTTAAGGCACTTTTACTTTAGAAAGACTCTGGGAAGGAACCTTCAGGACTCTGCCTGCAGACTTCCTCAAAATTCTTATCTTAGCTAATTCTTATTCATCTTAGTATGGGGTTACTGCTTTCTCTTCAGCCTCATTGTCAGAGCTGGCTGAATAATGGAAAAAAAAATTAAAAAATCATACAAAGTATTCATTAAAAAAAAAAGTTGCTGTTTATTTTTAAAAAATTGTTAGCTGATATAAGTTAGTTATACTAGTGTATCTATACAGATAGCTCTACTAGTAACAGTTATCTTTGAATTGCAAAAAATCAGATTTCAATAAACAGAAACAGCTTTTCACATTTGCAAATCTGTCTGTTAGTACAGTATGTGACTCATATCTCTCTCTTACTCTTTCTTTTCCTTTTTTTCTTAGCAGCTGGATGGTTCCAAGTGATTACGTGGTATTGTGTAATTCACCTGGTGGACATGTAGAAATATACCGCAGAGGAATGCTGTTTTGAAGTATTTCAGGCTAAAGACAGCTGGCATTTTTACATATTGTAGCAGTAATGGCTACTCACTCATGATGTGTATTTCTTAATGGCAGTTGTAATGGTTTTCTTGAGAAAATGCTCTCTCTTTGTTGTGCCAGGCAGAGAGATGACTGAGGAGGGAATAGATGTCCATTAGAAACTTTACATTTTAATGTACCAATGGGTCAAATCTTTGCTAGACAATATTTTTTTACTCAAGTAGGGAATGACCAAACAGAGAGAATGTGACTCAACAATAGCTCAACGCCAAGGTAGGTAGTTTTTCTGCTAGACTTGAGCTAGCAATAGCCGAAGTTACTGGCAGATTGTTCTACACTGGTAACAGGATGCTATGAGAGGCATAAATAGAGAATGAGCACAGAGTAATGGGAAAGGACACTTCAGCATGTGTCTTGAAGGATCTTGCCAGCTAGTTCAGACCACTCACATATAGATTGAAATGATTATTTCTGGTAACTAGTCTGACTCAAAAGTAAACTTGCATGGTGCATCGTATTGCTGGTTGAGAAAACAAGTTTATTTTGAAAACATTTTTAAAGAAGGCAAAACCTGTCAATAGCTTCATGTAGCTAATGTAGCTTCAAAATCAAGTTTTGGATGGCTATTGTTTTTTCTTTAATTTTCTCTTATTTTACTACAGTTGATTCTTAAATGTCAAGAATGAATATTTAAGGATTGCTGGCTTGTAAATTCCTAAGAGTCTGACTGGGTTTTGTAGCAGTTAAACTTTAAAATCAAAAAAAAAAGATTGAAACCATCATCTCACAGCTAGGGCAACCCTTGCAAAAGACAATGAAATCTGTGTGTGTTCAGCCTCTCTGGGAGTGAGCACAGAGTCTGCAAATTTTGCCTGCTGTGGAAGAGGAGCCATGCTCCTACTTTTTATTTGGGCTTCTCTTCTCTCCTCTCTCCTCTGTTCTCTCTCCTTTCTCCTCTCTTCTCTCTTTTCTTTTCTATAAAAAATTCATTAAAAGGTGTTTTTCAAGCCCTCTTTCATTCCCCTTTTCCTTCTTTTTCCCCTGATGTTGATGCATTAAGGGTTTAGGGAATGTTTTATTGCTATTTCATCTTATTGATCTTTCTATGCCAGAAGGACATTCATCTGGAATGACTTGGTCATACAGATATTGATTAAATAGATTGTCTAGAGGTTTCAGCCCTACACAACAGCTCTTTCTAATGACAGTAATGTCACAGGAAATTCCTTAAAATGCTTTCAGAGGTAGCGGGTTATTTTTCTAACAGTGGCTTTTAGGCATGACTTACCTCAACATATTCTTTATCAAGAGAATAGCACACCAGCCCTTAGGCAGTAAGTTGTTTGCTAATAAAATCTTCAGAGAGTCTATTGTTCGTGGGCCTATTTTTGGACAATCAAGGCCTACAATTTCTATGTAACACCTTGAAGGTAATGCACTGTGTTTTTCCTTTATGCAAAGAGAGTGGGGAGAACAAGGAGACACAGCGCTGGGAGAGAGGAGCTTGATTCACAGTTTTTCTTAAAAGAAAAGAATACAGATATTCTAATACTGATTTGTGGTTTTACTTCTGACATTTACTCTAAGACCATATTGTAGGAAACAAATAAATGTGTCCCACCGATTTTCTACATATAAAAGCCTTCCTTCAGACCGAACAAAATCTCCAAAGCTTAGACTTAGACAGCAGTTCTTTAGGCAGGAGAAAAGACCTTGCTTCCATGAGAAAATCTTTAGACCAACCTACTGCAGAGTATCTGTCTGTGCCTCATTAGACTGCATATGTGCCCCTCTCCTACAAAGAAGAGTGATTTTTGTTATATAAATACATACTTCGCCATGGACTTCAATGTGAATTTGCTCAGTGCTTATATGCCTCTCTGAAATAACACCTTTAGAAAAAAAACCCTGGTGGGGATCTTTTATGCCATGTAACACACGGTTCTCTTCCATGTGGACTTACAGCTGCCAATGAGTGGGTTAGACTCTCACCCTGTACTTGCAAATAGCAGGCCCCATCATCGTCTAGCAGCCCTTCAGAGTCTCTGTGAATGTCCCCACTATCAGCCAGTTGTCCTTGCATCAGTGACAGACTCTCAGGTATTACTCAGACTTTCTTTGGGTAATCTTCCTTTATTTTAAATTAAGCATTTTCTTAGATTTTTCAAGCAGATGCCTGGTATGATCTCTGGAGACAACCAGTTCAGGCAGCAGGATTGGAGAGTATGGAGAGAAACTTCCTGAAAAATTTCAGCTTATAGACAGTCAGTGCCTCTCACAAGTCATGCTTGGAATCAGGATATCAGAAGATGAAGCAGATTGTGTTTGAAATCGGTAACAAATGGAGAAAGTTTTAGAGCGCTTCATATCAACATTACTTTATTTGTGTAAAATTGTTGAAGACGTGGTGTTATGGCAATTGAGGTTTTTATCATTCTCTCAGCCACAGTTCCACGTACTATCCTTTGTATCTCTGTCCAGGTCTTTTACTGATGGCCTTCTTCTCCGTGTTCTAGGTTTTTATGGGCAGCTTCAGACTTTCCACCCTCCACATCATGCTGACACTCAGCAACAACATGGTATTTCTTGCAATATGGTTCCTCCTTTTGAAGACTGCTTAGCTCCCACATCAGCAGGCCAGGCAGGGCTTGGCATTTTCCATCAAACTTTTTCAGGTCATCCTGGTATCACAGGTAAATGACAGCTGGTGACTTCGTGGATGACTGTGTACAGTTTGTGAACACTGATCTGCTTGAGCAATGTGAATGTATGTGAGTGTGACGCCTCATGACAGGCTTGACTCTTTGACTCACAAAGAGGAGATGATTTTCAGACCTTTGTGGAGTGGTTGGCACTGGGAAGCAGGCAGTCACCCATAGGTGACAGCAACAACTGGTTTGTATGTAAACTGTACTCTGTTGAGGACTTCTCAAGGTTCTAACCTGTGGGGGTCAGGCAGTCTCTAGCTTGTGTATCGGCTTTGAAATGCAGTCCTGTGTGATATTTGTGCAGCCACTCCACTTCACTGCACGTGTTGTGGCAAGGACCTGAGATGATTCAAACCACTGATTTTGCTTTGTGTGTGTTTATCAGTCTTGAATTGAATTTATTCACATTTCCATGACAAGAACTGCCTGGGTGTGCGCTTATCAGTGTGCGCTTATCTGTGTGCACTTAACTTAGTCCCTGTCCAAAACAAAAGTGCTTCAGGGGCTTGCATGCTGCTCTGGAAGGGAGAAAGTTCCCTCTGTGCAGAGGATCAGTACAAGACAGCCTAATCTTAGGGCCTAAGCACAACTAAGCACCGCATCTTTTATTGCCCTTCCACACAGGATGAATTCACTTAAAATTTACTGTTCTTTGAAATCCCTTGTATGTCCTTGGTCCTTCAGTAGTGCATTGCAAAACCAATGCACCTGTAATTTCGAAGAGGCATCTCATGGTGTGTAAACCTGTTATCCGAAATACAGGAGTTTTTATGCAAACAGTTACTCTTGTGTTTACTACTATTGCTTATAAAAGGTAGTAATTTCTGTGCCAGGGTCTGCTTTACAGCAATTCATTCCACAATATTTTATCAGGAGTTCAGTATGATGAAATTTGTTAAGCAAGCATGAAGTTTATTTTTTAAATTATCACAATTTTAACACCCTTTGTAGGGGGAATTGTTAGTTGTGATGAAATATGCTGTACATCAGACTCAGTTCTGATCAAACTGCAAATTCCTCCCTTGGTAAGCAGTAAGTTATGTAATTAATTTCAAACATATGTTGACTTGTTTGTTTTGTTTGTGTATTTGATTTAAAGCCATTTCCAGATCTATGTATAAGTATTAGGATATATTCCGTGATATAGCTATCCTAGTTAATTAACTGTTTTTTTGTTTTTTTCCCCAGTGTATGACTTTCCAGCAGGGTCCATAGGTATCTTTGGTGATTCAGCTTGCAGCATGCCAGAGGACAGCCACTTCCTACAAGTAAATGCAGTGGATCGTCATTCTAGCCAGCTTTCCTCAGTATACACTGAAGGCTAAAGTAATGTAAATCTAGTTACAAGAACTTCATTCCATTTCATCTTACCCTTCCTGTGTTTCTCCACAAAATGTTTCTCTCCATGAAACTGCCACGTATGTATGGGGATATGACTGGATATACATACATAATGGAGAGGAAAAAAGCAATCACTGAGCATTCTTCATTTAATCAAGCTCCAGCTGAGAAGGGGAATGTTTAGAGAAAGAAAGCTTTGCCAAAACCTTAGCAATTGTTTCTTTTTTTCTCATCTGTGGCACAGCAACTCTATTTTTTTATTATTTCTTCTTTTTAATTTCTCAAAGGGAATTCAGAGACCAAATAAGAAAACTGCTCATTAGCTGCAATCCTTTCAAGCTGAATGAGTGCACTTACTGAAGAACAAAGCTTTAGAAAATTCCTTTTTCAAAAGAGGAAAAGAAGTAGAGCATACTACAGACCATTTCAAAGGCATACAGCTTTTTGCACAACCTGTTTGCATGTGATGCTTCCAAAGTTAAACACACACCGGTATCCATAAGGGAGAGAAATCAGACATATAAGATCACATTTAAATGTGTTATTAGAGGTGTCGGTTTGGCTTCTCTTTCGAATCAAAGATCATTGGTACTGGATTTCTTACAGGCCTCGGGTTATGTGTCTCTTCCTTCCCTCAGTATTTTAAGCCATACAATATGGCTATTGCTATATTTCCAATATTCATTCCAACCCAATGCTTTAAGCATATATAAGAAGCGTTAAACTCATGAGAATTTACCTAGATTTTGTCTCTATTTAGCACAGATGCGAGATAAGAATAAGTACATTTTAACTTTCTGTTGCTTTTTAATTGTATTGTAGAGCTATAGTATTCCGTAGGGAGGTTTAAAATACTGCGTAGGAAAGATTCTCTCTTAAATTCCACAGACTTTTTTAAGAAGCAATTTGTATTGATTCAGTTAAATTTTTATTGCCGCAATATTTTCTATAACACGTTTTCAGAAAGAACTACTCTTAAGTGTGCTGAGTTCCCTCCGGTTACTTAGAGGTAAAACTGAACTGGTTTGGTGGTTTTGATTTTTCTATGCAGTGTCAGGCTCTAGTTGCTGAATTTAGTCCAGGATGCAAGCAAAAGTGGTTGCCCTTCATGAAAGGTACAAGATTATGAGTTAAATTCAGTATTTTGCAGTGAAGACACATCATCACTGTGATCCTATATACCTTAGAAACAACTCTTGCATTATGTAGGACTGAGTTTATAGGTGATTAATCCCTGTTCACCCATTTTGTGGGCTTCCCAACTGTGTAGTGTGGATCTTAACATTCTCATGATCTGATATAGTAAGGACAGAAATTCAGTTTGTTCTTACAGGCTAGACCACAACTATGCTTTTTAAATCACTCTTTTGTAAAGGTGAACATAACAAAATGTTTATACAAACTTTTTTTTCTACAGAAATTTTTTGAGTTTTTCAGTGCGGTTGGCTCAAAATCATAATTTAATTTGCCATTATGTTGAATAGGTGAATTTATGTCCAGATGTTTATAAACACTGGCAATCTTTTGAGGTTTTTATTCATGAAGTACATTTGTATGTGCAGGTGTATGTGCTTAAATGTTTAATGGAGAGATTTTCATCCAATTAGTGCATAAAATATATGAATAAACCATGCACATAAATGAAGTACAGTAAGAAGTAGTGTGACCAAAATACAGATAATTCTGTGCTGGGTTCTTCCCCCTTTTATTCTGCTTCTCACATCACAAGTGAAGGTGACCCTGTGCTCCAGCTTGCAATAATAGGTCCAGGTGTTAGAATATTTGGTTTGCATTCAGTTAAATGACATCAGCCATCCCTTACAGATAGACATGCACAGTCCTTTTGCATTAGTGTAGGATCTGGCCCAGTGCATTGACCACAAGTTTTGCTTTTTAATTAAGCTTTAATTTTGTGCTATCTTAAAGCCCATTATGCATTCACTGCACAAGCATAACTTGATTCAGCAGGAATAGTTAGTCACACTGAACACTTCAATTTCAAATGTATGGGACTGTGTTTTGTCCCACCAAAGTCAGCCAGAGCAGGATCAGGCTCAGTGTGGACGTATGCGTGTACATACATGCTTTGTATATATAAATCCTTCCAGGATTTTTCTAGTATCTGAATGTACAAGCTCTTCAGTATAGCGGGGGATTTTACATTTTGAAACATCCTGACCAAAGGAAAAGTGAGGGTACAGAATTCAAAAAGGGCATTCATAATTTGGGGCTTCATCAGATACATTTTAAAAAAGGAAAGTTTTGCAAGTCGTTAATTCATTATTTCACATATCTATAATATATATCTATTCACAGCTTTCCATGAGCCCTAATCCTAAAAAGAAGGAGTTAGGGTACAGTTACATCAAGCACACAAGAGTGGGCTACCAGCCTGTGAAAGGGTATGCCTTTGTTTACTTCTCTTTCAGAGACAGAGAGGATTCTTCACAATTATTTCATTATTCTCTTTGAAATCAGACTGACTTCAGGGCATCAGCTTAATCACTGAGGGCAATTATATAAAGAAGAATGATTTTATCTCAAGTATTTTAGATATTTAAATAGGGAATTGTGTTTGTCACATGTTGCAATGAAAAAGGTGCTTGGAAAAATACG
Organism: Cephalopterus ornatus; assembly: GCA_013396775.1. Lineage (NCBI taxonomy): Eukaryota > Metazoa > Chordata > Aves > Passeriformes > Cotingidae > Cephalopterus > Cephalopterus ornatus. The sequence goes on from VZRE01008098.1 coordinate 23,057, forward strand.
TAAAGTAATGCCAGCTACTGAGTTATCTTCAATTACTTGTGCCTTAGTAATTTTTATGTTGTTATTCTACTTGCTGGATTGTTAATTTTCTAAAGGGATACATATCTAGAAGATGAAGTTATTTTAGACTATGGACATGAAACAACATTCAAAAGAAATTATTTACAATCATTATTTTATACAATTCACTTGTTTTAAGACTTAATGATCTATTTATATCTGTGTTAGAAATGGGTCTACACTGGAGTTTAAAATACAGTCTCAAAGTGCATATGTACATGTGGGAGTGTATGAGAGTGTACATGCTTATTTGGATCTCCCTTTCTATGTATATGTACACACAAGCACATAAGCATTATGGTTTAATAATACCAGGTGCTGAAGTATTGCAGTGCTAAAACCATCTGTCAATCTGTCACACTGTATTTTGTTTTCAGCTTTCTTTGAAGAGGTGTGAATGAGTATAAAAATTACATTTTAACTGTTTATTCCCTGTTTTCCCTATAGCAGACTTTTTTAAAACAGCACTTTTTTTTCCTTTGTATGGAATTTTGTTGTTGGTTTGTTTTGTTGGTTTGGGTTTTTTTAATATATATTTTCTAGATGCAGGTAAAGCAAAAGAAAATTACCATTTAAAATTAGCTGAGGGGAGTTATATTTAAGTAAAAAAATCCTTTTATTCTGTACAGAAAGCAGCATCTTGTGTAAGATTTTTTACACAAAGCACTTTGGTAAGGAGAGAAAGTGGGATTATGTTTTTCCTAAACCTTACGAGTAATCTACATATTTATACACACTTACATATACACATATGATCTTAATTTGCCATACTGTATATCTAGCTGATAGTTGCTCTGAAGAAATACCTATTGCATGTCATGAAAAAAAATCAAAAGAATTAGTTACACTTTTTGCTCTACTAGTATATATAATTTTGTGATTTTTTTACAGTTACTTTTCATACACTCATAAGTTATTTTTGTCCTGTTTGATAAAGTTCTGTTTTATGTAAAAAGTAAAGTGAAAAGTGTATGTGGATGGTACAAAATGAAACTTGAAAACTGTAACTCCTTTATATTACCTGTAGAACATTTTTGTTGTGAGATGCCTTTAAAGAAGACTGCTCCAGTCCTTCATCATAAAACTAGTAGTGTTTGCATAGATTTGTATAACTAGAAATAGAAATAGAAATATTTCTTTTAAAAAACCCTCATGTTAGATTTTTAAGTCTGGATTTAATTATTGTTCTAGTGAGGCTAGAGATAGAGATAAGTGAATGCCACAGTTGGTGTTTACACCCTGGGTGGAGACAAATAAAAGAAGAAATTTTAATTACATTTTTGTGTTGTGATAATTCTTGGTTTTTAATTGGTTTCTTTGTTCATGTGGTTCAACAGTAAAACATATAAAGGCATTTTGCTTTTTTGTCTGGTTATTGCTTCTAACATACTCAAGCAATTAAACTATTTCAGGGCATTTAATGTATGAAAAAGAACATTTTTTTAAACTGTGCATTAGACAAAATACAAACAAAAGATAGAGACAGAAGTTGATGCATGTTTATGTCCATATTGTCCAAAACACATCCTAAGAATCCAACATGCTTAGGAAATAAGAGGTTACTTTCTACCATACCCCTAAATTGAACAGAAATCTAAGAAAAAAACACAAATTAATAAATTAACTAAATTCAGAAGAATCCTGTGTTAGGATTGCAAACAGACCTTTGAAAACAATGGTCCTACCTGATTTTACTATGATATTAGCGTGATTGTCTCTGAGTCAACCATGAGCAGATAAAAACTATTAAGGCTGCAATCACTGACAGGTGTACATATGAGCTTTGTAGACCTTTACTAGAAGCAAACTTTGCCCAGTGCGACCTTATTCACACTGCATCTTAGCTACTGTAGGAAACTTGCCCCATGGTTTAGCAAAATATTGTTAGTGAATCCTGCAAGCAACCATGAAGAAGTGAGAGTTGCTGAATTGAAGTGTTTCAGAATTTGGTTTTTCTTTTTTGACGGAGAGAGAGAGCCCTTCAAATGAGAAGTTTACAAGTTCCATATGCAGTGGAGAGTAACATGGTTTAAACTACCTCAAAGCTCTTTTCTGTGTGCCTGAGGTATACCACTTTTTTGTGACATCCAGCAAACTATCCTATAGCAAAATAGTGAAATGTAGTAAAAAAATTATGACAGGTATATTTCCCTGAAGAACATAATTTCTGAGCGAAGGTTGTCTGAACTTTTTCCTTGATAAAGTGTTTGTGTTTGGAGTTTCCTATTTTAGAAAAAAATAAAATTTTGAAAAATCAGAAATTCTCACAAGATGAAAATTTTTGCTCATATTTAGTTAGAGGAGTTCTCCCATGTGACTGTGCTAAAGCCACAGTGTATTCCTGAATTTATACTAGCTTTGTCCTAATGGAAAATATTTCAATAAATCTTTATATATACCTATCTCCTTCAATAAAAGAGGAAAATAATAAACATAATTATTCAATTCTGAATATTAATCTATTAATATATCCTAAATATACTAATTACATGATACCTTGTATTTGAAGTTAAGAGTGAGTATGTCTATATGAAAACACTACTGTCCATTTTCCTAGGCTGTGATCCTCAGGAAAATGCTTCTTTGTATTCAGACTTGCTGTTTCCTATCTTGGATCGCTTTATAACTCCAAATAACATCACATGTGTTTTGAATTACCTGATTTTTAAACTGTGTCTGTTATGCCTTGTAAATAAGCCTCCTCAAGAAGCAGTTTTAAAAAGTTCCTCCCATAATGGACAGTCTTCAAGTGGACAACTTCTGTATGTCTGTGTATACTCACTCATTGCAATATACAGCTACAAGAAACAGAATGGTAGAATTAATCTTACAAAATGAAAACTGTTAACTTCTGAGGGTTGCTGTGTATTTTTTCTCTACCTTCCTTGAAACTATGATGTTCTCATTTAAAAGCTAAGTATGAAAAATCATTCTACCACATCTTCCCATGCCATTTATAGATTTACAACCAAAGTAAATTTACCCAGCAGTCATATCATTAATGATTCACGAATGAGATGGGTTAGTTCAGTGAACTGTGACAAAGAATGCCTTTCTATGTGTCTAGTTAAAAGTTCCAACATGCCTTTGTTATAACTAGAAAATGCAAACCTTACGCATGGTTGCAGCTAGGTACACAGAATAAAGCATTGCAAGTAAGTCTAGGTAGACAGAAGAAAATCTAATCATTTCCGCAATATAACATATTTTTCCTTTTTGACCAAAAATGTACTTGAACCTGCCAGTCAGTGGACACATTCCAAGCTTGGCTGCATGTAAATCAGACAGCTTCAGCTATTCCAGGAATGGACACAGTGAGGCTGATTAAGCTCATGAAAAGCAGGGTGACCTGGCCTCCTTATTCCCAGAAAATTCCAGCTTAAATCTGTTGGAAAAACAAAACCTGATGTTGCTGCTGCAACTGTGGCTGATATATTTACAATCACAGTAACTAGAGTGGCAGCATTGTGATTTCACCTATTAACCCATCACTTAGCACAGCACACAATTGTAAATAAGCTGTACCTATCTTGGGCTGGAGGAAGAGGAAGGATACTTTGCTTTAATGGAAGTTAAATTAGTAGTCCTAAGTTCCTAGAGAAAAAGTTAAAGCAGCTTAACTGGACCAGCTTATCCATCAAGGAAGTGGCAATAGTGTTAGATGGCACCATTAGTGTGCTAAACCTTTATTCATGATCGATTTGACTTTTGAACCAATGAGGAATCAGATTATTTCTCAAAAAAATGGAAGTTTTTACCCTGAAAGTTTAAAATGTATAGAGGTCACATTCTATCATACCCAATTTTCCCCAACCCTTCTGTAGAAGCCAGAGAATGTTGTAGAGTTCCAGTGCCAATTTTCTCTTTTGTGACTTCATTAGGACAGTCCACAAAAGCACTGAATAGGGTAGCAGTTTTGTCATCTAGATATGTACAGAATAGAAACTGTATTAAAATCATTAAACTAACTTTAGGGAACCTGCTAAAATACAACCTGCACAAAACAGAATTGTGCAGATGTACTCAATCAGAATTACTCAAGCTGAAGCTGAACCAATGTGTATAATAAGGTGAGTTTACCCAATTAATGGAAATGTTACTTAAAGGTTGAACAGGAAAGGAAGGAACGCCACTCAAATCCACTGTGGTACTCTTACTTGTTGCTATACTCTTTTTTGCTACTTGCAGTTGTGTGTCTCAATTATTCAAGAGCCTGTTTCACTGTGCAGACTGTTAGGTGCAGAATTTTTGCAGGCAGTTGGGCTTTTCATCTTGGTGGGCCTTCTTCATTGAAGCTTTGTGCTGTACACATTACTGAGCAAACCTACTTCGAACAAAGGTGGAGGCAGTTGCTTGTATTTAGCTAAACAGTAGCTTCATTACTTTTACTTTAAACTTTCTTCTTTGTTCCCTAACCCCAACATGACAGTCAGTGAGCTCAATGAGCTCAATGGCTCAAAGGACTAAAAGAATTGATCATGCCAATCCCATTGTCCTTCATTTTACATCACTACATGACCTCCAACAGGACATTTATGATACAGGAACAGCTGAAGCTGAACTGTTTGGTCTGGTTAGTTTTTCATGCCTTACTGACGGAGTTGTTACTTTCACTGTATGAATTATGGCCTTATGCAAGACTACTGCTCAAGTCATCCAACACAATGAAGGCTGTTAGCAGAGAAGCAAGAACCCTAAGGGAAATGGTAACTAAAAGTGATCTTCATGCTCCTTCGGATCAAGGGATCACCAGTCCTGAGTCTGCTGGTCCTGCAAACTGGAGCACTCTGATGGCAAAAGGTTTCCTGAAGCAACTGGAGACCAGCATGGCTGAGGGCTGACCACAGCCTATGTGTCTCTTAAACATTCTTTCTGCAAAGACCAGTGATTTTAGTGGCTCTTTGCTGACTGAGAGTCCCACCACAGGAAGGATCCTCAAGCATCTGGCCAGCTGCATTTTGCGCTGGACTTGGTTTTTGCACAACACCAAAGCTGCTGGATGTAATTCTGTCCACCTCTACTAGAGAAAAACTGAAGCACAAACGTAGCATATGGATTTTTTTCCCAATGAATGCAACAGATTGCATCACATTAATTCCCACTGGATAGTTTAACATGGCTTTAGGATATTCTTTTATGCCAGAATCAATACTAAGAAAGGAGAGGGAAAAAGTATTTTTTCTCTTCTGCTGTTCTCTTTTCTTTAGTATCTTTTTTCTTCTGTTGTTCAGAAAATCTTCCTGACAAAGAACACTAAACATTTTACTCATTTTAGGGCTGCTCGAATGTGAATGAGGGTAAACTTACCCCTGTTTGTTTGCAGAAAAAGGTAAGTAGGGTAACTGAATGTTGCCCTAAGTCGCATGTCTTGCTTGAGAATCATACTCAAGTCTAAATTTGAATTGAATTTTGGGTTCAAAAGCAAAAAAGAAGTCAGAAATATGTTCAGGAAACACATCACTGAAGGAAACATGACATGAGAAGGAAAGAATAAGAACAGTCGTAGTACGACATAATACAATATACCTCTAAACGATATATGTACAGAAACATGGGAAGGACACAGAGGAGTTGATAAAAGCATTTTTCTTTCAAAGATTTCAAGGCTGTTTCCTAAACAAGATGAAACTGCACCATTAACCTTAATTTGGAGTTGTAGCTGCCAGTAATACTCACAAAATTATCAATCACGTATATTCAGTCTAGGTCAAGCCGTTGCAAACATGATCAGAAATAGAAACCACTACTTACTGGAAGTCTTAGGTTGCTTATAACCTGGAAAGCCTCCCAGTGGTGGGTTTTTGTCTTCTAACTTTGTCTTGCTCACATTTATTTTATGTTCACCCCACTTGAGAGCCTTATTCCAATTCCGTGTAAAGCCTTGAGCAGGTTCTCAATGGCACTTTACTAAATGTAGCTGTTAATAGCAAGTTGCCATCTACTACCATTTTGGCATGGCAGAGTTGTACATCTGCTCTTCTCTGACATAGCCAACTGCACAAACTATACCACAAAGGAGAATTTTGCATTCACTAGTTCCTCTTCTTTTATTCCTCTTGCATTTTTTTTTATACCAGGTATGTAGTCTTCCTTGGTATTTCTGTGGCAGTTACTGAATACCCTGAGATTCATTTGTCAAGCCCACTTTATATGGGAAGTAGGGAAAATCTCACCCCAAATCAAGAAGAACATCCATCATCCTCTCTTCCAGTTTTTTGTTGGAGGGGGGGAGAATAGAAAAGTCTATAAAAGAGAGACATAGAAAAGTCAACATTAATTCAGGCTCTGTTTGCACGGAAGTGAACAAGGAGTGATTCTCCTAAAATGTATAGTGAGAAAGCATGTAATGAACATGAATACCAAATCAAGTCTAGTAAGAGCCACACTGAAAGCTCATCTAAATTTCATATACTTGGGTTTTGGTGGAAAGGAGAGAAAAATTAAGTAACCTACTTCTTTTACTTCTCAAAGCTGCTACTTGCTAAACTGTGTGTGGGTCTCTAAAATGTTGGAATTAATCCTATAGCCTTACCTCATTCCACAGGCATTTAACAAAGGAAGTATTCTTGAATGCCGAGTTTCAACTAATTATCAGAAGTGAGTGAGAGAAAGGGGACAAAGAGCACCTGACATGTTGGTATGTTAATAATTCACCCAGACGTCTAGGATAACATATGTTTTCTGTACAACATTTCATGAGCTCCAGAAATAGGCCCTTACTTCTCAACAAAGGAGATGGAGAACTTGATGAAAAAAACCAGATAATAAGTGTGTCACCTGTTTGTACATCATTTAACCTGCCTAAGTGTGTAAAGTCTTGTGATCTAGGGTTATATTTTATATGCAAGAATTGAGAGGTTCTTGGCTTCACTGAGTCTCCTTCCAGCCTCCAGTAATTAATCCTGGAAATTGTTCCTGGGAATTCCAAACATGCACCTTTTGCAGTAACAAAATCTAATGGGGAGCAAAGACACTCCAGAAAAAACGAAAGAGTGAAAAAGGATACCACACTTCTCTGAGAGGTCACATTCTTAATGAATTATTTGCATAGCATAATTGTGATATATGCATGCCATATGTTGGAAAAAAAATTAAAAAGCAGAATCAAGTCATGCCCCAGACTTGATTCAGAGCAAAGATGACCCCTTTTGTGGGTCTGCATTTTCTAAGCGAGGATATATTAGGAGGACACATTGCCCAGATTACCCTCTGGACTCACTGTCTTTCTATAAGGTCATCAGCATCAAGCAACTCTAGAAGTAACAAAGCCATCTTCTATGACTTACTTTCGGTACTACAAGGCTAGAAGCTGAGGAAATCTCAGGGATGTTGATGAGCATAGCTCCTCCTCAGCAAAAGAAAGTAAGTAAATTTTGTTATAGAGTAACATGTTGAGACAGTAAGACCTGCTACCTAAAATGCAAGAATTGAGTGAAACAACCATGAGGCTTTCTCCCATGCATCTAACTGCAGCAAAAGGAGAGCACTGATAAAAATAACAGTGGGTTCTACTTAGGCTGTGCATTTGCAGAGGGATCCAGGCCCCATACCTGCCTATTCCCTTGGTTGCATGGGTTTCTAGAGTATTCTCAGAATGTCAGGAAAAGTCTCTTCATGTCTTTTTGAACTCCAGGGTCTCTTTGTTCTATAAAACAACTTAAAAGCATCCATAACAAAGAACAAAAGCCCCCTATAAGCTGATACTGGCCACTGAGTTACTTTAATACCTTTCTGAAAGCAAAAAGTGGAATTAGCAAGAGGCATGTTTACAGCAGCAGATCAGCTGCAAGCATCTGTTTGTTCTACTATTCAATGTAGATTTTGCCAATTTACATAAACCCCCCAAAAATTATGTGCACATCAAAAGAACAGAGGATAAGGCCTCTCTTTGTTTCAGAACAACAGCCCTAGTAACACACGGAGCAGTTGCACAAGACAAGTAAAAATATACAAATTGTTAAAAAATCCAATCTTATGCCAACCCAAATAACCTTGCTGAGTCATAGGATTCCAAGAAATTATGCCATCACTCCTGTGACTGTTGATGTGCCTCATCCAGCTGGTATGTGATCTTTCTAAATATGCTGACCCTCTCAGTCCTCATTCCTACTGCTTGACAATGCTAATTTTCTTTGACCTCATTTCTCTGTTTGATAGTTCTGGTTTTGAGCTAAGTTACTCCTATTTTGAAGTGGTGTCACTTTGTTTCCGTGGAATTAATTTTATGCTTTCATTGGGAAGACATGGAATGCTTGTGTCAGCAGAAATGTGTTGTGTGCTTTATTGATGTTTGAGAGGTTGCACTATAAAAAGATTTGGCAAATTAATATGGTGCCTATTTGTACTGACAGATCAAAAGATCAGTTTTCAGTACAAGGGAAAGTACTGTCAAATTTCAGAAGATATCTCAAAATGAGCTCACAGATTTTTTTCCTTTCTTTGTGAAGCTGGTGTACTGGTCATGTACATACTCGTGTAATGAAGGCAGTTATAATTACACAGCAGTTTCTCTGAAGTTCCTGGAACTAGCTTGACAGAAACCAGTGTTAGCAGTGTCAGAATTAAGGCTCAGACAGTGACTGTAGTGGGAAGTGTGCGCAGATCCACTCCCTTTGAGCCCTCATTCTAAGGATTCAAAAGAACACTCTACTGTAAAAACATCTAGATTAATGTTAGTCTTTAAGACAGCTGGCAGCAGTTATATTTTGCTCTGAGAATCTTCTCTATGATGTTCTGGGTAGCAAGATAGGGGATAAAGAAACTTCAAACTATTTGCAAAAAGATGCATAGAAATTTGTCGTCAGTGTCACAGTCTTTACTTTCCAAAAGCAAACCTGGACAAACAGGGACATGTGGCAGTGTAAGGTGACCTAAAAGTGAATGAAGTGAGAAATTTATCACTTAGCAGTCTTAAAAAGTGAGGTGGATAGTGAATAAAATGATCTTATTTCCACAGTGAAACTGCCGTGAAATCTGTACTGATGTGTTCCTAAATTCAGCTGAGAGCACATAGCACAACTGTTAACAATTCCTTCTCAGAAACAAAGACCTTTCTTGTTGGTACTTTTTTTGTGATTTTGTTGTTGTGGATTTTTGTTTGTTTTTAATAGATCCTTAGAAATCCCTTACCTTATATTTCTTCTCATATGTTATACTAATGGAAAACAGTCTCTGAAATAAGCACCACAGAAAGCTTCATGGTTAACTGTTAATCCCATGTGTGTGAGCACTGTATGATAATAACGCCATTGTGTCTAAGCAATTCTCTTGGAAATGCTGAGAGAAACTATTTGCACTGTGAATCTTTGTCTACTATCCATTAAGTGTAAACTAAAGTATTTCCAAATGCAGATGTCAAATCTGATGAATTCTCATTGTGCCAAAATCTCTGTAAGAGTGATTTAGAAAGAGCCATGGATGCTGATGAACATGCATCTTGAAGTAGTATTTAACATATTGTTTTCTCTAAGAGTTGTTTAGATTTAGTTCCAGACATATTCTTGTACAGTTTGTGCTGCAAAGTGATACAAACTGGCTGTATGTATTTGTAGGGTAGCTGCAACTGGAAGAGACTGCAAAGATAAAAATCTCCAATATGTCAAGTGATGGGTAAATTACATTTTCTTTCTTGAAATTTCTGGCTGTTTTGAGTCACAATCAATTGTAGTAAAACTGGGTCCAGAGTTCAGTTTTTCAGAGTCAGCATTCTGACTCCACTCAAAAACTTCCAAGAAATGATGTATTTTTAATTTATCCTATTATCTCAAAAAAATAAAGCCTATTATTTTTCTTCTTTGTAGTAGTGTTTGAACAGTTATAACTATTTATGAGCACATTTTTGCAAGTGTTGACCAAGAACACTTAATATATTTTTCTCAACCATGAAGGATATAATTAAAATTATAATGAAAAATTTTAATTTTTCACTGGCAAAAGCCCCACAGAAACTTATAAGGTATTTTACAACCATTGATCTGTAAGCGTAACTCATACTAACTAATCTCCAAGGCTAAATCCTACCCTAAACTTGGTCTAGTTTAACTGCAATGGCCTTTCACTAGTAATTGTTGCTTTTTACTCAGTTTCCTGCACTATCCATGATGTTTTAATGTTTAATAATTTAAAGCACTTGAATTTAATCATATAATTTCACTATTTTTCTTAACTGATTTTTCCTGATTTGTTTTTTGTGCAAAAGCCAAATCTTAATTCCTTTCCATATTTACAGTTTCCAATAGAAGAACAAGACTGTTGAAATCACAGAGAATTTGTGCAATAATGGATCTTTGGATCAAAAACTTTTATATTATGTTCTTTCACTCTTCTCTCAAACCTTTTAACATCTGCTCTTTGTGACTTTTCCTTACTGTACCAGACTGCTCAATTTCCTTGTGGGAAGAGGGCAATATTTTTGTTTGGGAAGGAAAAGAAGGAGATTTATAAAGCGACAAAGTCCCCCACTTTGGAGGAAACATCAACAAAAAACAAACAAACAAGCAAACAAAAAAGCAAACAAAAAACACCAACAAAATGAGAAACCAGTAATGCTAAGATTTAAAATCCCTAAACAACTTAATAGTGGAATACATCTAAGTATTAAACAAAAATGTTCTCCAGTTTCTGATATGTAGATTATTTTACCTGATGCCAGAAGGTTATAGTACATCAATGGTTAATTAAAAAGCTGTTTACTAATCCCCATACTGGCACTTTTTGTGGTGGTTGACTTTACACAAAGAAGAAAAACATGAGAAAGCAATAAAACATCATCAATTCATGCAAGACTTATTTATAGTTGTTTAAAGTGTTTTTCTGGTACGATTTTATGACTTGCAACACTCTGTGCTTTGATCTATGGTAAAGATGCCAAAACACAGTGGTGTAGATCACAGTTTAGTGCGTGAAGCACTTCAGGAGGAATACAAGCTGCCTGAAAGCTGTGTGGGCTGGAGGTGTTTCTACCATTTTGTTGAACATGGGAAATGTCTAGTTTTTCCTTTAAAAAATAAACCACCAGCTCACTTGGTGCAGATCTGCTCTAATATCATTAGAACTCCAACATGCCCCAACACCCTTTCAAACATGATGATTCTTGGTGATGGGTTCTTCCAGCTGCTGCAGAGCACCTCAGAGAGGGCCCTGGACAACTCCATCAGAGCAGAGTTCTTGGCCCTGGGTCAACCCCAGGGTATCATGACCAGTGGCCGGCAAATACCACATCTCAAGGTCTTCCCTTGCCCAGTCCCTGCAATGCACAATCCATGGCAGATAGACTTCATCAGGACCCCCAAGTCAGACCATATTCAAGATGCCTAAGTATTCAGAATCATTAATTACAATTCTGTATCCTAGAAATATAATGTTATTAAAGTATGGAGTAAAACCTTTGGTGAATTTGAGAAGTGCTGTGAGCTGCAGGACACCCAAAAGGCAGCAGGAAAGATCCAGTGCAATCAGAAACAGATCTCGGAGTCGGGACTTGCATCCTGGTTTGGAGCTGGTGACTCCAGCTGAAAAGTGTTCATCTTTTATCTCATTTTTTAAAGGCTCAAGTTTATTGTAGTTTTCTTCCATTGTATCAATTGCATCAATTTTAATTTTTTACTAATTTTTCTCTCCTCTTTGTTTGTTGAATGGAACATCTCCAGGAGGCACATTTGCATATCAGAGACCAGTGAATCATATTCCCAGGGTTTTGAAGAGGTTACTGAAAGTTTTGCCTGTTTAGTTTTTTGCCTGTTCTAGAAGTTGTAAAATTCTGCTTAGCAAGTTTTTAGTGGGCAAGCTTATGCTATTTACCACGACAGGGAAGTCTGGAAAAGCCTTAAGCAAGAAAGCAACAAACACATTCTTTGAGTAATTGTAAATGCTTAATGTAAAAAAACAGAAAAAAGAAAAGAACAACCTCCACCAACCAACAAACACCTTAATAACCTATGATCCTTTTGTAAGAGAATTTAAACATCCAGAACAAACCAGTCACAAAGAAGAGAAAATAGAAAGTTAAAATCTGGGGAAGCTGAAGGTGAAGATCAAAATTGAGATTAGGGAAGCATTGAGAGCTTCTGACAAGAAGAACAGGAAAATCACTCATTTCTCATAAGTATAGTACCAAGAAAACCTTTTAAAGCAGAGTAATGGAAGTGGCTGAGGTGAAGTGGCTGGCTGGTCTTTTATCCAGAACACTTTCATCCTAGCAGTATCTATAACAGAGTGCACTGAAACAGCAAAAATCTCTCACCATAGACATTTGGATTTGAAGAAAGCATTTGACAGCCTTTAGCAAATTTCTGAGCGTATCCCTGGAACAACTTTAAATGTTATTACATGATGTCAAAACCAATGAACAATGTTAGGGCTTTACAACACAATGAGTTTTAGTGTAGTTTTGGGATCAAACTTCCAGTGTGACACTTATCATTTTTGACATTAGATTTGTAATGAAAAACTTGCTGAGAGAGAGTTTGGCATAATAATTAGGAATGATTTTGACTTCCTGATTAATATTTTTTTAAAATTCAGACACCAACAGCAATTAAGCAAACAACAAAGGACTCTAAAATGCTGCAAACAGCAGAACTAATAATTGTTTATAAAAAAACCCCAAAGCAAATCTAATGGAAACTCCAGGAGATTCTAATTGAAGTGCTACTGAAAAGCAAAAAAAATACAATTGCCATATCTTAAACTGTCAGTTGAAGAAAACAGCACAAGTTGGAAATAAAACAACTGCAATAACTATGCCAAATTACAACTTAATGAATAAACTATTAATCTTCCATTCTAAATGCATTTCTACCTGGAAGCTAACTCAAGAAGCAGATAGGTGTCTGACACTTTTGAAAGCAAATGCCTCAGAAAATAACTTTTAAAAACATTTTGAAACCTTTTGATTTGTCAGAGTTCAACACCTTATTTTAAAAGCTATTTGGAAGGGATGGCAAGGGTATATGATACATGTGAAAATATGCTGCTGCATGTTAGCCAGGTATCAGCAGTCAGGTGAAGAAATTCCAGTACTGTATAGCATTTAATGAAGCAAACTATAATGCACTTCAAGTAAAGGACATGCAAAAATAGATATCAAAATCCATATTTAGAACACTAAAAATTTTCTCACCCTTCCTTTTTCCTTAAAACGTGAGAAGAATCTTACAGGCCAAAGTTACAGATTTGCACAAGTACTTCAGAGAATGTTATAATTTTTCTACAAATAACACGGAGAAAAAAAAGCTAAAACAATCCAAAACTTACAGGGTTTTTCTTTAAAAGTCAGCAAAGAATGTAAACAGGAAGTAGTATGATGACTACTCACTCTTTTGTGCTATCATATTTTCTAGGGCTATTGTTTGCTTCTGAGAATTAATTTTATCTGTTTTGCCCTCCTATAATTTCAAAAGGTTTGGCTTTGATATATTTATCTTTTCCTCATATAATCCAACCATTTTCAGGGATAATAGTCTACTGAGTTGATTACTTCTAAAATGTAAACTTACTATTTTGTTTAATATGGCTTCCACACTTGTCCAAACAACCAACCCCAAATCTTTTTTTTATGCATTTGCATAGAATTGTAGCAATTAATTTAGAGGCTGGTTTTATGCTGTTTCCTTCAAATTATGGTTATGTTTTTTCAGCCAGTTAAAGAAAACCAAACCCAACAAAACAAACAAACTCCAAACAAAAACACACAAACCTGAAAACAGAAACCATAAACCCAACAAACAAACAAAAAAACCATCACAAAACCAAAAACCAAACCCACACGTGTGAAAACTGAAGTTGAATAACTTCAAGCCGGTTCCGCAAAGACAATCAGGGACAGTCTTAAAAAACAGTCTTAAAATCAATATACAATTTGCTTTCTAAATGGAGCTTCAACTAAGAAATCTTTACTAAACAGAACAAATAAACAAAAGCATCTAAACAATGGCGTTGCTCTTTCTGTAGAGCAGTTTGAATTGCAGTATTGCTCTTCTGCATGGCATGGCAAGGTATGGTGTAACCCTTACTTAATCCGAAGGAGTCACAGAAGCATAGCAGGTATTATTTACTGTTACTATCATAATTTTCTTTCCACTGTTCTTCCTTTTGCCAGCACAGAAAATGTTTTTTACTTTAGGGAGTGCACAGAGGATTACATACTAGTACACACATTCGTGAAAGGACATAAGTCTTACTGAACTTGTAAGAAGTCTTCTCATACTACAAAATGTCAACTTAAATATTATTACACTCTAAATTTAATGGAGTCTGCAACATATTCCATTGTTAAAATTTAATAGATAACATGATAGTGAACCAGTGTGCTACTTTTGACTCTTTTACAGTTTCAGAAATGAAAGACAAGTAAAGACAAACTGCTTGCCTGTCAGGAAACAAAAAGCCCCACAACAAAATAGCAAACACACGCACACACACCACCACCACAGCCAAAACCTAGATTACCTGTGTGTTTGCAAATGGAAATACTTTGTAAATGTCTATACACGCATTAATTATATGTTGCCTTGAGTCCCTCCTAGGACAGAGATCGAATTTGTGTTTCCAAGTTAGTGTCTCACAGTTCCAAAGAGTAATATGAAGTTCTCCCTTTGTTAAAAGAAATTTCTTTCTATTAGTTACCATTCATCATTGAACTGAATATAAAAGGAGGTGAGAAAGGAATATTTAATTGAAAATCACTAACAACAATATGGCGCAGCTAGGCTCAGAGAAAGAGGCGGGGTGGGGGGTTGTTGTTCACTATATTTCTTATTTTGAGAAATGTTTTTCCACAATGTGTATGCAAAAGAATTTAGTTTAAGCTTTCTTAGGTCCAACAGGAGTCCAACAGCACAACCCAAGTTTGACAGACATATCTGTTAAATCATGCAATACAGCTTTGGTTTTGCTGGAGACTGGGTCGGCCTGATGCTGCAGCCTGGCATGCATGTATATCTGTTCCTTATCTTTAGAAGTTCTTACTGTATAAAATGAGTCAGGGTGAGATCTGAGCTGAGTGCAGATGCACCAATAGCTTGTGGCCTTCCGCCTATCCCCAGCTTTCACAACTGAAAGTTGAAAAAACCCTATATTTTTAATCAGTGACTTTTCATAGCTGAGCTGAGCAAGGCCTGCTCCTAAAAAGTGAAACTAGCGGTCTTCAGGTATCCGTTTGCTGCCATTATTCCTCAAGAGGCAGAATGGCTTAACAAGTGTATAAGGAGTATTGACAGCACTTGAGCTATTTCCTCAGTGTTGCCAAGTAACTACTCTGAGATCTGTGAGATAAAACCAGGTAAGAGACTGCTGGCAAAACTTTTTTTCCTGGGTGTGGTTTTGTAGTATTCCACTAGTCTTATCTCAGGGTTACTGTGGAAAACACTTAAGCTTACAAAGATGACATTGCTATCAACGGCATCAAAGAAGGTGACAACAAACTGTAGACAATTAAAGGCATGAAAAGTACCTTAATTAGTGTTTTCCTGTTGGGGAGCAAGAGGCTGTATTTCTAACACATATATAGTTGCCACATACACATGTATTTATAAAGCATAAGAGGGAAATTCTGCACAGGTAAAGATCAGAGCAGATGGGAAAAACTGGAAATTATTAGGGTGTTCTTATGCACATCGAGTGCATTTCATGACAGCCACTCAGTCACAGAGATTGTATTTGCTGAACATTTTCCTGCTTATATCTTCATGACACATTTATTTCATAAGATTACAAATGAAATTATAATCAGACAACCTCTAATTTTTAATTTAAATTATCTTTCATTGTAACCAAGTAAAATCCATTGGAAAAGATATTGAAACTGGTCTCAAAAAACAAATATATCAAGTATTGTGTTGACATTTCACTCACTGCTGTATATCCTACTTCAGTTAGCTTACTCTTGGCCTCACCCGTTAAATTGATGCTTTTCAAAACCAAGCACTTAATATTATTTATTAAACAGACCTACAAATCCTTTATTGAAATAGGAATGGTTAATCAGCTGGTTAAATCAATACTGCTGCATTAATCTCAGCCAAAGTATGCAAGTTTTTGCTTTGATTGCCTTGAGCCCATTGCGACCATCTTAGTAAATCAGATATAGGAGTATGTCATCATTTTGAGACTTTAAAAAAGGCCATAAGGGAACTTGTGGAACATACATGACATATGGAAACTGTGTTAAAAATGAATATTTTTGTTGGTTTTTTCCATATTTTAAGTATTCCTTTACACATGGTTCTCTTACCTTACTGTTCTAATAATTTCTCCTGTGAAGCTCCTTGTCATAAAAGCATTTGAAAATTTTAGTGATATATGTAGACAAAAATATGTACAAAGAGCTAGATGAAGACCTAAGAAACCTGAAGTGCTGGCAAGCATTTATGCGGTAATTGTCATGAGTGTGTTACAAACAAGAGCACAAAAGTGCAAAAAAGATGAGTGTAAAAATTGTCTCTCAGGCAATGGAGTACCTGTGTTAGATGTCTCTTTCCTGAGAAATCTTTCTGGCAGTAAAGGCAACACTATGGTTTACTTTTCTAACTTAGTTATCTCTAAATATTTCTGTCAGTCAGGTCTCACCTGAACATTTTTGAATGCCATTGGCCAGTTTTAAACAAATATGACATAGGTACCAATAATCGTAACTCTTGCAGATGGACTTAAGATAGGGCAAAGAAGAGAAAATGAATCAGTACTCCAATGACTCACTGACAGGATGAACCCAATTTATCTTTAGAAACTGAAAATCCACAGAGAAAAATTCTCCTTATGGGGCAAATTTTAACATGAGTGAATCTATTTCAAGATATAGAATAATGCAAGCATGAAACAGAAACCACAGGAAATGATTTACTGCTCGTGGATGCTTTAGATGTGGGGAAATTTTTAAGGTGGCTAATGTCTTGGAGAAAGGTATGCTTCACAGAGAATTTAGAAGTCCTGTGGAAAGAGAATAATCCACGTGACACAGGTTTGGTATTTAGTGTAATGGAAGTGAGGTGATACACTAACAATAGACAGCTATGACAAAGTTTAGAGCAGCCAAGTTATCTCCAACTTTTCGGCATGACAGAGTAATGCCAGGACATTTTTTTATTGTCTGAACAGTGGTCTGTCAGGATCACTTACCTACCTGACAAGCTAATATGCATCCTTTAATTGTACTTCCTGAATATCTCAGCCTTTTAGAAATAATCTTCTGTACCACAGACTCCTGAGGTAGGGAGCTGCCATTATTCACTAGCAGAAATAGGGCCAGAAAAGCACCTCAGACTGAAGTGTCTGGTTTTGCTGCTGCCATACAACACTTAGCTCTCACTGACTCTCTTGCCTAGCTTGGATTAGGAAGTAGATCCCGAAGCACCTGGCAATGACAGTTAAACTGTTTTCAGTTTGTGTCAAAGTCTTTGAAGTTGATGGAGAACATACTTGATAATTCAGAATCAACGAGTTTTGTCCAGGACAATATGTACTTCATACAGTGCTTTAGTGACCCAAGCCTACCAATAACATGAATCATACCGACATTACACTGCATCTTTTATCCCCGGCAGTACGCATTTCACCCAATGCTGAAAAAGTAGTTACTAGAAGGGTTTCATTAGGAAAATGCATATCTGCTTTCTTTATTGTTGCTGCCTTTGTGAGAGGTTATAATGCAGGCAGATATGAAAAGTGATTTTTCTGCTGTCAAAACAGTTCAGAACCTAGAGGAAGACTAGATTTGTACCTAAAGCAAGTTTTGCTGCTCTATCCCATATTTTTTTTACAAATATTTGCAAGTAACAAATGGCTGTTATGGTTCTTGCATTTGCTAATAGTTTCATTTAAACTATTCACTAACAGAAAAATAATAGTGATTTCCCTTGGACTAAGTTGTCTGCCAAGGCAACCACTGTGGTCTTAAATAGTTGAAATAAGTCTTCTTCTATAGTTACCACAGACTGAAAAACAGTGCTGTAGGAGGGTACATGAACATTTCCAAATGTCAAATCCTGAAGGAAGCTGTGAAATGCCATCTTTCACTTCACCTCAGTAGACAAAAGAAAATCCAGACCTTTGATGACCCCTGGTGAATAAACTAAGCACTGCATTTAAATTATAAGGCAAGATGTTCTTGGAAGAATAGTTCAATTATTACTATCATGAAAAAACAAACAAAAGCAGTAAGAAAACAAGACATTCTTTTATGACATGCTGAAGAAAACAGCTCTTCTGCAGCTAGACTAGCACCAAACCTGAGAGATATACAAGATATTACACTCTCTTAAATAAGTTTAAACTAATGAACTTCCTGCATCCCTGCTAAAAAAAAAATGTCAAGCTATCAGGTGAAAATTCTTTTATTTTACAAATACCCTATTTCTATTATGACTCAGAGAAGAAGAATTTTTAAATAGTACAGCAATCACACGGAGATTTGTGAATCCAGGCACTTCCTGCAGTGTGAGACATTGGTTAGGGCGCTGAGAATGTTCCTGCTGTCCCTGTCCACCCCAGCTCTTTCTGCAAATGCTCTGTGCTAAACCTGTGTTACATTCTTCCTTTTGGAGTCATGTATTAATGATGGCAAGTTCTTTATCAAATAAACTCAGTGACTGTGCATTCCTTGTACAATAATTAAAGGAGATGTAGAGTTACAGAATTATTTATCCCTTTTTCCTTACATGTACCAATTTCTACAATGACTAAACACGGAATATAAACACCCCTTTAAAAGGACAGCATGATGTAGTCTGTTGCCTTGCAAACTGTTCTGCATAGGCTGTAGTAAACAAAGGCATACCCATTTGGAATTTTTGAAACTATGACTGAAATTATACATTTTTGGGTTGATTTGTTTTTTTTTTTAAAGAAAGAAGCTGAAGTCTGAGAATTAATTGAATGCAACTATTATTTCATCAACTTTCATATAAAGTTGAAAGTGTCTAACTTCAGTAAAAATTATGTCTGTCTTATAGCTAAGTAATTTATTACAGGTAAGCAATATATTTCATTTCCAGTGAGTCCCAAACTCAAGTATTTTATGTACAATACAGTCCAGGCATAGACATTTCTCAGCCATTCATGGTTTTTTTGCAATGAAATCTAGCACATATGTAGAAGACACAAGATAACTGCAAACTAAAAGCTGAAGTGAAGGACTATTTTTGCAAGACAACAAGAAGGGAAACACTCAATCACCAGAGTTTAGACATAACATTTTTATTTACCAGTTTTATATTTTATTAATAACATTCATACTATTAAAGGGACTGAACAATTTCATAGTTTGTCAATGGCATCTTTGGAGGAAATTCTGAGTTTCACACATGGTTTAAATTCCCTGTCTCTCTCTTCTCCATCGTATTAGACTCCAGTCTAACAAAGCCAGACAAATTTATTTCTCAACAGAAATTTCAGAAATATTAGAGAAAATTAGGTATTTATTGGAAAAACATGGAATTAATCAATTTGTTTAGGAAAGCAGGACCTGGGAAAGGTGAAGGATCACTTGCAGCTCCAGCAGATGCTGCAAAAAGTGTGGAAGATGTTATCTCCCACCCAGCAGCTCTTTTCAGCAGAAGGAATGCAGGCAGAGATGGGAAAGAGAGCATCCCTGAAAGGGCAGTGTAAAAGCATATTCCCTTCTAACTGCTGAATTGTAGAAAGGAGTGTCAGGGCATAAGTTTCCCACATTTCTTGAGGATGCTAGGCTTGCCTTGCACCTTTCTTCTAGGTGTTCACTAGTTAAAGGAGTGCAGCTCTCAGGATCAAAGAATCTCATATTTCTGCCAAAACTTATTAAAAACACCGTTTTTGTCTCTATCCTGGACGAAAATGGTTTCAGTTTCAGAAAACATTGACACCAAAAATTAACAATAAAGCCAGCCACAAATATAAAATAAACTTTTCTCCACCAGGCTAATCTGCCAACTTTGATTAACTTTCAACTTTCCTTCAGTTGTGAGGGAAAATTTAAAGGTAACCGGTGATGCGATATACGTCTTGGGCTGTCACTTGACATTTTAGGTTATAGTTTCACGTGATCCAACCCTACGTGTAAAAGTGTTACAAGAAAACCCTGCCAATGTTCTCACAAATAAATCAATAACATAATACGGGTGGATGAGGAAACCTCTTGTCATATTCAATGGTTGTTTTTTTCCTTCTGAATCAGTACATGATGTGACTGAAAGCACCGACCTAATAGCTAGCGGTGGTACTGACATAATGAAAGGGGAAAATAAGGGCCTCAGCAAAGTACCTCTTCAGTCTAAACACTAGTTATCATCTGGTCAGTGGTTTAGGATAGAGATGCACACTGAGATCTTTGTGGGTTTTCTCTACCAATAGGAAAAATGTAAAATATTTCCAGACACATACAGAAGGAAAAACTGAGGGATCCAACCAGATATCATTATTGTCCTCACAAAATATTTCACCATATTTAAATAAGATAAGAACTGCAGCCCAATGCCATGAAATAAGGCCCTGAAGACTGGATAATCTTTAACAATAGACACAAGTTTTTTATATTTGTATCTGTCCACAGATAAATTTTTTTATGCACCAAGTACACTGTGATTTGACTTTTATACACACTGTCCATTATTTATAAACACTAAATACTGTTTTCAACTTCTCTGAGAAACAATTTGATGCTTCTAGCAACAGGAATTAATATAATGTGATTGCTCAATAAGGCAGCCATTACCATGAATAGATGCTATGCCTCTCTTACAGCTATAGTTTTTCTGTTGTAACTTGACACTAGGTTTATTGAATTAAATGTGTCCAAGATACAAACTATTTGTATTACTTCATATGACTTGTGTAGATAACTTTCAGGTTTTTTCTGTAGCCCACTGTGAAAAGAACAATAGTGTTGTCTCAATTTCTTTTATAGTGTGCTCTTCTTGGTGAAGAAAAGTAAAATGTAATATTTCAATCATATAGAAGATTCCTTTCTCTGAAACTTCTGGAGAAGCAAAAGTGGGATAAATATTATTTTTGCAAATGGAAATCTACTTATCTTACCAATTGCCACAATTCAGGGCAGTGTGATTTGGGCTGATACCTATAGGGATGTGTAGGTGTAAGAAGTTTTGTTGCCTGATCTCACAAACTGAAAGGAACACTTTCAGAGTAAACCCCATATTTTTAAAAATCTTTTGTAAAAACTTTTAATAAAAAATATCTTTTATTTGGATCACTTTTGGTGTCTGTCTTTTTCTTTTTTGCTCAATTTGAAATATAAAAGCAGACCAGGCAGACTCATTTTTGTGTGCATTTATTTTAACCTGTTGTCTCACACGTAGTAATACAATATGGCAGCATTTGAGCTGAAATCCCCTGCAGGACTTTGTTTACTTTTGATGCATTCTACTTTTACAAACTGTTTTTCAAACATTTTAAAATGTTAAATACAGTTATGATTAATCCCCAAATGTTATTGCTTTTTTTTTCCAAGTGTCATTGAATATCCTTTATACTCATGAAGTGAGAAAGATTCCTTGTCACTATGGTGATATACTTCATTCTGATTTATTACCCTTTTCACCCTCATTATTGATTTCAGTTTACCCTCTTTATTGCATGAAACTTGTACAGATTAATTAAAAAAGGATAAGAAATTACTACCGCAAAACCACAAGAATTAGTGGTGTGTTCCAGTTGCTGCTTGTAGTACACAAAAATACGTCATGGGTTTTCCTGTTTTATCCCTCTTTTTAAAGCCAGGTCTCTTTCATGCCCTTCTTATAGTATCTGGGATTTTTTTACCTACTGCCTAAATGACAAGAAGTTTTTGACCAGACAATTAATGTAACTTCACGAATTTTGAGATACCATGATAAGATGATTGCCTTATTGTCAGCTGCAACATTCTGCTTGCAGCTCCAGGACAAAATGAAAAGTCAGCTGCAAGTCATTCCAAACTGATAGGTACATTTGCATATGCAGAGCAATATAGTTTCCTGTTATAAGGAATAGGCAGAAGGCACCTGAATACTGGCATGCAATATTCTTGGAATACAGATAATAGAAAGTCTCATAGTTCTCTAGGACATTGTTATTATATCCTTAAGTGAGAGATAATGAAATATGTGTTTTTATGTAATGCATGCCAAATTTTAAGTCAGTGATTTCTATACATTATCTCAATGCTTTTCAGAAATCAATGTTGAAATTTGAAGAGATTTTTTTCTGAAGCAAAAACATTCCCGAGATGCAGAACACTATTCCAGATAGATATTTATTTTTTAGGTTATATAAGGCCTTGAGCAACCTGGTGTAGTGGGAGCTGTGCCTGCCCAAGGCAACGGGTGGCTGGGACTAGATGATCTTTAAGGTCCCTTCCAACCCGTACCATTCTAAGATTCTATGATTATATTATTTAGAGAGAGATCTGAGTTCAACTTTAGGCCTGCATAAATATTTCAGTATGCATAACAATGCTTTAAAAAGGTCAGTTGTTGTCAGTCAGGTTTTTTTTTTCTGAGATTTTGAAACCTAAAAATATATGGTAGACTGTTTGACTAGTTTGAGAATCCACTACAGGATACAGACTGCAGAATTACTCTGATGCTATAGGTATAATCTGTCAGTGATGTACATTGCATTTATCAGTATTAATTTGTATAAATTGCAGCTGCAAAAGCATCATGCAAAAAGATCTTAAAAGAATGAGAGGATCTAAAGATTGAAGGTACATCTGATGGGTGGGGCTAAACATCTTATTTGAACCTCCTGTTAAAAATCTTTAT
>VZRE01008098.1:49073-62748 GCA_013396775.1 Cephalopterus ornatus
ACAGAGCCCACGTCGTCCCCTGCCTGCACACCTTCTGCTTCGGCTGCATCCGGCAGTGGGCTGCCGTGCGCGGCGTGTGCCCGCTCTGCCAGCAGCACTTCGGCTGCATCCTGCACACGGTGAGGGCGGACGACGACTACAAGGAGTACGTGGTTGCCTCATCCTCCCGCCAGCAGAGCTCCGCAGCCAGACAGAGGGTGCACAGCAGATCCCCATGGAGGCACTACTACCTGCGCCCACGGCCCAACAACAATCCCGGTGCTTGGAGAAGGGGGCTGGCAGCGAGGGACCAAAGGAGAGCTCCAAGGAACTCCAACACCTCTGCCCCATAGACTGCAGGGGAACGCTCAGCCGGCCCTGCCAATGGACCTGTCGTCCACTTGGACTTGCTGAGAGCGTGGTTTATGGCTTTCATGCAACGTGAATGAACATCCAGAAACTTTCCAGAGCATGCATCTTTCAAAACCACTTGGTACACTGCACATGAACCCATTAATTAAGATTCTTTTTATTAGTCATAGTAGCATTGTTATTCTTATTGGTAAAATTATTAAAGTGTTCTTCTCTTAACCCACAAAGTTTAACCTTTTCTCTCCAGTTATCCTCCCCAGCGAGTGGCAAGCAACTGTACTGAACTTAGTTGCTGGCTGGGGTTCTCCAATTTGTTATGCTGGTGCTGGAAGATTGTAGACTTCGTGGACAGTGAATATAGATCCAGAAGGTTTTTGGATCGTGTTTGTCTCAAAACCAAAGAAAACCACAGGCAATGCTTTGTAGCAGCGTTTCAACAGTGTAGGAAAACAAAAGGGGAAAATGTCTGGAGTGTACCATGAACTAACTTTAATATAAATGCTGCAGCAGAGCTCCTTTGGCTCACACTCTCCCAGCCTTGCCCCTCCAAGCACCAGAGCATGGCTGTCCAAGACCTGTGGCCATCAGCCAGGCCACCTGACACGAAGCAAAGCCAGGCCCATGGACACAGGCCATGCTGACATGGATAGTGTTGGCTCTAAGTCTACATTGTTGCACCAATGCATCTAATCCTGTGTCTTTAGTCCTCAGAAAAATCTAGAAATTCACCCCCACAAAACTGTCTTCAAAAGTCACTTTAATGCTGCTATGTCTTGGCAGAAAACCCATGTATACAACTTAACACAGGAAAGTAACAGAATTATCATTTTGTGTTTCTGGCAAGTTGAAAAGTATTTTTGCCTTAAATTCAGGAAATCTAACGCAATAAAAAAATTAAGTACCATTTCCAAGTTTAAAATAGCCAGTGATCTCTGTAGGAAGACTTAAAATAATTTCCTTCAAGTGAATTTTATGAAGTTTCAGAAGAAAAAAAAAAATAAAAAATGCCCAGAATATTTTTAAGAGATATGTTTTTTAAAATGGCAACCCCTCCATGTAGTTAAGAGATCGGGAGAAAGCATGAAAGATTAAGTGGCAGATGAGATAATAGACAAGATAATTACAGAGCATTAAAGCCTCAGATTTATTTTTAAGACATTCAAGCTCTATTTAGAAAAGCCCTTTGTTAACTTTTGTGAATCTAAAAAGAATTATCCTAACATATTCAACAATAAGGGGACTAATGGTGTTAAAGCTTCATCATTTCCTATTCTAAACCAGTCCATACAATAACTGGCCATGGAGTGTTTCTGCAGCACAAATAGAAGATAATAAGACTAGAGGAGTCACAGCACAGCAAAATCTCAAGATGCCACAAAGAGAGATTTGTTGTGCTCTGTGCTCTCAGAGTGGGAAGTGACAAGTGAGTCCTGAATTTTCTCACCGAGATAACGTGCACAGGGAAGTTAACCACATGGGCTGCTCACAAGCTACCATTTTGTTTCTGTGGTGCAAGAGAGGTAATTCTAATGCGGGCCAAGAGCTGAGAGTATGAAAGCCAGGTAGGCAGTTCTCTGACATGAAGCTCTACCAGTCCGATAGGGACAAGGAGAAAAGCAAACGTAAATCTGTGTAGATTGGTTTGCAGGCAAGCAAATGTGTGGTTCAACAAAGCAACAGAGAACTGGTTTCTGTGTTGGTTTGGTCTTCTGTCTGTGGAGTTGCCTTGAGAATCTGCTGGTTTTGTTCCACCTGAGACAGTGAATGAAGAAAAAAATGTTGCCTATTGCCAAAGCCATCTGCATAACTTCTGATGCTGTTCCACTGCTGCAATTATCATCTTTTCAAGAAACTTCTGGACTCTTGTGTTTGGGAATCCTGCTCTATTCTTTGTATTTTTACAGAAAAGCTTAAAAAAATTATTACTTTTCTGCTGTATTTTTTCCTCTCCTTGGATAAAAAAGATTCAATGTGTACCTCAGAACTTAAAAAATTCAATATATAGAGAGATGCATATATTTTAGGTATATACTTTTACACACCACTATTAGTAGAAATATCTACATACGTATATGTGTGTGTGTATACATTATACAAAGCTATAATGCTTGTGCTTGACTAAACACAATAGCTTGCAAAATGTGGACACCAGCACAAGATTTTGTTTCCCTTTGGCTACTTGATGCCTGAAGTGATACCAAAATCTAAATAATCACATTTAATATCATTTTTAAAATGACAAATGATAAAGAACAACTCTACAGAGGTTTTTGGAGATGTTCT
Source organism: Cephalopterus ornatus (assembly GCA_013396775.1). Lineage (NCBI taxonomy): Eukaryota > Metazoa > Chordata > Aves > Passeriformes > Cotingidae > Cephalopterus > Cephalopterus ornatus. Next base: position 51,708 of record VZRE01008098.1, read on the forward strand.
TAGTTTCATCATTACATTAGATATTTATCAGAAATTCTTTCTGAGCATAAGGAAATACATGAAAATGTTTATTTGTATGTATAATTAATACACAATAGGAACTACTACTAGGGGCAGATCAGATGAAGGAGCTAAACTCCTGAGGGTGAAGAATTAAAACATTGGAGGTAAGACTGGAAGGAGCATAAAAAAGAAAATAATATTTTATCGTTGGTAAAACAGAAATTTTCAGAGTGTGGCAGGGCACAGTTTAGTAAAAGTATATTTGCATGTTGAAGAGCTGTAAGTGGAAATATTTTGCTTTTCTCAGACATAAAGGAGTGTTGACATAATTAGAGATGAAAATTAGGATGCTGCCAAGCCCTGAAGGATATTTCTTTCTCGTGTGGATAGATCAGAAAGGTCTTATCTCAGATTTAATTCAGAAAGTATATACAAGGGTCAGTCATAACAAGAATTTGGGGATCTAGGCATAACACTGTATTGAAAATGGTGCCACATTACAGACCTGAATAGCAGTCACTTGTTCTACAGGAATTAAAATATGTATAAAGAATATTTTCCTCCTCTGAAAAGCTGCAATAACAGTAAAAAAAAAAAAATTAGAATTACCATGGAAACCAACAATCTTACATGCTAAAATGGAAAAAAAAATAAAACAGGGAAACAAAACAAAAAATCAATTAAGAATTTAAACAGTGAAAAAGTACACACTTTAGAGTGTATACACACTTTAAAATATGATTCTTTATCACATATTTCAAACATGATTTCAGGCTAAACAAACTATTTTCATGTTGTTTGTAGTTTAAAGATCCTCAAGAAACTGAGGCCTGGAAAAGTAGGTGTAAACAACAAAACCATAAAATCCTATGTCTTCTGGGAGGGCGAGAGAAAGATAGAACAGAGGAAAATGGATTTTTACAAACCTATGCAGAAATAATTTTTACACTTTCTTTTTCTTGACATGTCATAAAATAACTCTTAAGTAAAGTTACTTAAGAGTTTTTTTCATTATTTTCCCATGCAAAATTTCCACCAATTTCAAGAATTTATCAAAAATTAATGGTGTAATGGTGTATTTTCCTGAGCCCTTTTGAAGTTGTTAAATCAAACTGCTGTGGACAATAGACTACTGCTCTCATTTTCATTACAGTCCCAAGCAATGAGTCCACATTTTCTTTTGGGCAAGTATCTTCTGGGGCTCAGTGGACCTACAGTAACTAAAGCTATGTCATACTGTGACTTAATAATAACAGAACATAAGCCAACAGCAAAATTCAAGTTCACAAGACAGAAGAGGAAATAGAACAGTGAAATCACACAAGAGAGGACAGGAATAAAGAACTGGAAGAGATATGAGGCAGACACTGAATAAGAAAGAAATATGAAGGCATTCATTTTTCACAGATTAGTGTGTCTCAGAAAGCATGTGCTAATATTCATATCCTTTATTCACACAATAGGAAATTTTTAGAGATCTGCAAGAGAGTTGTCTGTTTTGATCAAAAACTAGTGACATAATTTTGTAAGCCTTGGTGAAAAATATTAATAAAACATATAAAAATCCTATTTTGTTGTGAGCAGTAGTGTTTGCAAACTTCACACAGATGACTTCTCTGTAAAGGAGTCAAATTTTTTTCACCTCTAACTCCATGTTTCAACATCATTTTGCATCATCTGCCTGTCTAATTTTCCTTTCTAGCACCCTCATTTATTCCCTTGTTTCTTGACTTGAAACCCTTCTGGAATTATTCTGAACATCAGCCTTGTATTTGTGCAACTGCTTTAAAAAATTGAAAAAAAAAGCCAATGTTGTCTTATTCCTCTGAAAATGAAGGCATTAACTCAGTTAATCAATTGAATGCATTTATTGCTGATACAACTTCATTACAGAGGAATTTAAACAGGTTTAATGACCTGACAAACAATGGACCAAACTGTTTTGCCTCTGGGAGCTGTCAAAGGTTTACACTTACAACATGTGTAATGTTTCTTTGAAAAGAGATGGAACCACGTCTGCATAACAAGTGGTAAGAGAGAAATACTAGGTGTTAATTTTATATTGTTGAAACACTTTTGACCTCGGGCCATAATGAGTTCCTCTTGTGCTGAGCACTTAGCAAGTTGTACTCCAACATAATGAACTAACCACATAGAGCTGTTCAGCAAAGAAATATCAGCCATGGTGAGTGGAGCCTTGCGTCAAAGAAGTTAGGACCCTTGGTTCTGAGATGGAGTTGGTTTATTTCAGCTCGAGCTGAGTGCCTCTGGAGAGGGAACAACCTGTGCCTCTGAGGTTCAGAAAGAGCAGTTCTCTTCCAAACCTTGCTGTCAACAGCAGCCGAGTTGGACCATTTGCATGCTAACCTGACAATGGTTGTGATACCTCTCTGGTAGAAGTGCTGGCACATTTACCTCTTCACGATTAAAATTAGCATTCCTTGAATTGAAACACTAAATGTAGGCAAATCAGCATTTTCTCATATCTGAGAACCGTCAGTTTCTGTATCGTATCTCTTGTCATTTTTCAGATATTGACTGAAAGTTCTCATTTAGTAACATCTCCTGCTGCTAGTGAAGCTCTCAGGCACCTTTCCTCAAGCTGTAGAGCAGTTCGCAGTTTTGATGTTTATATATAGGTTCAGTCCGAAAACTTTTTTTTCTGCATGGAACTGGGCGTTATCTGAGTGGAAAACATGCTACTTTTTACAGTCAAGCACTACTGTTTTTCCAGCTAATACTTACATCACAATATCTGGCACTGAGATACTCTCCTGTTTCTGCCTTTGCAGATCTTCACTGTAGCAAGCAAGGTTCTCTTTCAAGTTGTGATCAATATGAGACTACAAATTGCTTTTGGTTGATTAGCCATTTACTGGATATGTTAGAGGACTGACCAGTATAGGGTTTATCACTAACGCTGGATAAGCCAATTTTCTCCTTTGTAACTGTGAATCAAACTCTGAAAAGAAAGACTGAATTAGTTAAAGGGGGTACACAGGCAACAAAAATCAGCAAGGTAAGCTTGTTTTGACTTAGAAATTTACTTTTTTTAAGTCAGTGACTTAAGCCAAACTATTCAAAATTCTATGAAATCTGGACTCACAAAAGTGTCTTAGAGAATTTTTTTTTTTTTTTTTTAAAGAATCGAGGGTGGATGTGTATTTGATATCAACATCAGTATTCCTCTGCCCTACCATTCCTGGTAAAAGCAGAACAAAGATTGTGTAAGTTTATTTCCCATCCACTCAATCAGTAGAAATCAGGTCAGGCCTACTTACGGCTACATTAGCATTCAGATCAAGCTCTGTTCACTCTCAATTCCACCCAAACATCTCATTACAGCAGTCAGCCTAGACTCTTCATGACACAACAGATATTTTCATCCTCTCCACATCTGGCTGCTTGAAAGGTGTGCTTTCAGTTTCTCTGACTTGTACTAAAGCAGCAAGAAACAACCTTTGTGAGGTCAAGACCAAGTTTTGCTCTCAGGCTGTGAGTCATCCACATTCAAATACTGATTCTGTCCAAACTGAGTGTATTTTACCTCAGTGGGGTTGAGCATGCATTAGGTATTGTCTCAAAAAAGAAAACCTGGATGTACCAAGTGCAGTAATGTTGCATCAGAAACAAAGGTGACAGAAGTTTGCAGTTTCTTGAAAAGTCCTTTGAAAGACACAGTATGATTGAGGTTACAACAATAAATATTTGAGCACCTGCGACACAGAAAAATATGCCTGGATCAAAAGTGAACTTATGCTATTTCAGGACAGATCACGGTTAAAGTCAAACTGGTATCTCATTTTAAATGTTCTAATGTACTGCTTTTGTAAGATCTTGTACTATCAGAAGGTCATGTTTTAAGAAACTAAATCTACAGAATGACTCAGACATCCTAAGAGAGAAAATATACCCTAATGTGGACTACTAGCTTTAAAGCTTAGAAATACCTTCTCAGTGTTTTTTGGGAACTGCTTTTCATCTGGGAAATGAGACTAGATGCTACTATACTACTGAGTAATCCCTCCACCCTTTAAAAAGTAGACAGACACAAATGTCAGTAGGTGGAGCTGCCTTTCCTGCAGTCAATAGAGAAGCTTCTCTGCAGAAGAAGTTGCATTTGCAGGCACCCAGTCAGCTCTTCTCGGTCCCTGGCAGATGGTACTTGAACAAAATATGAACATGCAAGAATGCGGTTTTTACATCATGTTACCAAAGTGCACAAGGCAGGAGAAGACAGAACACAGAACTGACAGTGTTTGTCAGCACAAGCTGTTTAGTTCTTTTTTTTTTTTTCTTTCTTCCCTAGTCATGATGAATGGTCTCATTTTAAAGTAATATGCTTTGCTTCAAAGCATCTTGTTCACAATAGTAAAACACCCTATAATTCATGCTTGGATTGAAGGTAGTGCTAATGTAAATATGTCTATTTTCATAATTTTCAGTGCTGAGGTACATGAAGTACATCACAAATGACAATCAGGTTGACAGTTTTTTCTTTCGTTATTGTTCTGCTGAAATAAATATGCAGATAATCTATTTATTACTAGAGAGTACTTCCACTTCATCTCTCAACTTGAAGTTGTACAAGCATATATGATGGCTGTGATAAATCTTTATTTTAAAAGAGGGATTAATGAATCTGATTAACTGAAAGAATGAATGTGGTATAAAAAATTCTGAAAAATCAGTCATAGAAGGTGAAGAATAATCATGGCACGAATTTATGACACATATCTGAACGGTGATTTATTTCATATGAAGAATTTGCTATCTGTCTGATTTCTGAGGTCTTGAGTAAGTATAGCAAGGAGGCTTCTCTGACTGTCATCTCCAAGTTTGACTCTGCTGAGTGACTGTGGTTCATTTTTTTCATGGCAGGCCACAAACCAAATACTAACATTAAAAAGAGTAATTTTTGCTGTGAGTAAAGAGTTAGTGCTGCCCTGGAAGTCATGGATATCGCAGTAAAATCAACCTTTCTAAATGTTTACAAAGCACACAGAACATACCTCATCTTCTGATTTTATACATATCCATATGGCCTTCTTCAGCAATCCTAATTTCTAATCTTTTCTCCAATATGCCTAAAAAAACTCAGGGAGGCTGATTAGCACATATATCTCCGTATAATATGATGTACAAAGTTAGCCAGTCAAAATCTTTGAAGACTTTTTTCTTTTTCCATGGAAAGGGCAAGATGCAAGGAAATGTTTATTTTGTGGCTGTTGTGAGCAAAATATGCACAGAATGGTATTTGATTTCACTACGCAGCTTACATGTGCAGTGCCCTTGGGCTCATGTCTCCTTTCTCATTCTGTGATTTCTAAAATAACCAAGAAAGATACTTACAATGAGGATGAAGCAATAGGTGACAATATGTGCTGCTTGAAAGCATCTCTGAGAACAAGACAAGTATTTAATGGACTGTGGAGTGGCATGGTTGATATATTTATCCTCAAAGTGCCATTTTACCATTCACCCGACTGTAAGACCTTGAGGCATTACACACCCCATTCCCAATCTCTGTCTGGCCTCGTTAAGTATAGAAGGTGGGGAAAACAATGAAAATTATACTGCTTTGTTTACTTTTTCCTACAGTTAGCCTCACTGAAAAGAAAACTGATGCTCATGAGCTACAGTTCCATGTACATTCTCACAACTACTGAGCACTGTTTTTAGATTATCTTAACTATCCTTTTTAATCATCCTAGGTTTTAACTTCCATTGTGAATGCCTCAGAGCATTCATTCAATCCCCATCCAGCCACCCCCCGGTTCTGCCCTGTTCTGCCCCTTGACACACTCCTTCAGGAATTGAGTCTGGGGGAGTTTAGAACCCCCTCTTCCTCATCTTCATCTTCTTTGAAGCATGTGCAGTTCCTGAAGGTTTTCCAAAGCCCTGGGCTTGAAGGTCATTGTGTCTGTGTCCATATCTTCTGGTAGAGATTTCAGGGTGTTTTCTACAATTCTACTTCGGGAGGAAGACTAAACACGCTAAGGAATTTAGAGGGATTGATAAGGGATGGAGTAACAGGGCTTGGGTATGTGTGAACATTAGGCTACAAAGTGTGGGGAAGTACAGCTACATTAAAATCTACATTAACTATACAACTGCTTCTAAAATCTACAAAAGTTAGAAAAATCAAAAACTCCAAGGCATCAGAAGACATGTTGAGACAGTTAGGGTTGTTGGACCACTCTTATTCTTGAAAATATGCGTGCCTGAGTTTTTGCAGGGCTAATGACGGTTTTGTCACAGAGCTCCTCTGCCATGTGAGCTCACTAGGTGTGATATCAGCTAGCTCACAGTTTCCACGTAAGACTGTAGAGGCCAGCTAGTGCTAGTGGTGACAGCTAGTTCTTTAATTGCCACTCTCTAATATAAAATCTTGGCCTTTCTTCTCAAATACTAAACTAACATTCATTTTAATACTTTGAAGGAAATGAAATAATGTCTCTCCTAATCACTTCATTATTAATTTCATGGCTGTGGCCAAACAGTTTCCTACCACAATAAATTCAATACTAACTGTAACATGCAAGTAATTGGAAAAGATCAGAAACAGGCTGCGGGAACTAGCAACGAGCACCAGGGCTCAAGGCCTCCTGTTTCCAAGCACCAGTGTGAAACAGAAGGAGTTGCTTGCAGGAGGGATTTGGGCTGCCCAGTGGAATTTTCTCAGCTCCTTTGGTATTCAAGGACAATGCAAACAGATCACGAAGGCTGTAAATTATAGCTTCATTTGCTCCCTCTCCTCTCTGTTCTCTCAGGCCTCCACCAGAGCCCCTGCTATACAAAAATGGAAACACCTGTGAGAAACCTCATTGTTTGCTTAACTCTGACATGCTAAGTTTTGCTGGTTATCTAAAATCTCTTCTATTTGTCTTTAGCCATCTTCACCCTTCAGTCATTTCATATGATTATTTCCTCTATTGCCATAGGAATGGAAAAATAAACATGCTTAATTTAAAATTTTAGGGAAAAAACCATATAATTAAATCTGTGTATTGGAAGAACAGTAAAATTACAGTAGTCCCACTGCTAGCTGATTTTGTGTAGTCTACCTCTCATCTTTTGGTCATGACTTGGCTTTTTTTAGATCTTTGTAAATTAAGATTCAAAGAGAATCTTTTAAGTGCTATAAAAGAACTGTGGTTGAATATTACTGCAGTAACAGTACTAATCATAGCAGTAGGTTTTGTTCTAGTGACTCCAAATATTCATTTTTTTGGAGCTAATGGCATTTGAACTAGCTATGAGTGAACAGCAGGTTCCAAAGCAACCTGTTGATCCCCAGCTCAGGCTCAGCTGGTAATGGATGACATAAATCAAGTGCTAAGGTAACCATTTAAACTTTAGTGAGCCCTAGCAGGGCTTCTGCCACTGTAAAGTTATATAGTCTTTTAGTATGTAGAAAATGCTTTGTAATTTTTTTCTGTTCTGAACTATTTTATCTATTTTAGAGCTGTACTTTGATCTACAAAAATGCTGTCATTTGTCTCATCCCTCTATCAGTTTACGTAATCCTCTTTAAAGAGAAATGGTTAAATGATTCTGAGTGCCATCCTGACTTGAATTTAAAATTATTTTATTACTATTATTATTATTATCATCATAATTATCTTTTTTAAAATCTGTATTATCTCCATTATTATAAAGCACACGGTTTGCATCTGAACAGGCTCCAGGTTTTTAAAGGGCGTTGAAGTTCTTTAGCTCCATTTGATAATTTGTTTATTTTAACACTAATGACAAACCTTGGTGTGTACATTTTCGCATGTTAACTGGTGATGCTCAGCAATCTCCTTTTCCCCACCCAGATATACATGCATTTCCATTACTTTCTGCAGGGATGAAGTCAACTTTTTCTTTAAAATTAATACTTGTAAGCTAGTGCAGTTCAACCGAAAATTCAGACTGCAAAAAACCATCCAGGTTACCTACTAATTAATGAAATGATCCCAAGTTACCTGAAACATTACATCATCAGCATTGATATCCTGATATTGCTCTGCTAGCTTAAAAGCAAAGCATTCCTTACCCTGAGTCAGAGAATTTCCATACACACTTATGTGTCTTAAATTAGTGCAGAGTTGAATTTTCAGTAAACATGCATTAGTAAAAGTTGATTCCAAGGTGCTTTCTGCCATTTTGTTTTGTTTTTTTTTTTTTTAATGAAATGAAGACCAGAGTTACCAACACTTGTTTTCAATTCGTGTATGGGGAAGACAGAGGATCTAAATAGGGCACTGTGAAATGGTGCTAAGAGATAGAAAGTGTGAGAAGCAAAAGAAATGTTAGAAAATGTACACTGGAAGCCTGAAATGAGAGGAAAAGCTAAGTAAATGAGATACAGGGGTACAAAGAAGAATAGACTGCAAAGTAATTAGAGGCAACACCAAGTTAAATGTTGCAAGACACTAATCATGTTTAGGAGGATGAAAAGTCAGGTTCTTTGTTTTGAAAAGGCTGGGGATTAAAAGATTTTCCTTAAGGAACTGTAGGATGTATCTCACATGTATTTAAGACTGGATTTTGAACTTTGGAAGTTACTTTATTTTATGGAACATGTGACTCAGGAAGAATATTTGCCCAGATAAATAGAGGCTGTGCAATCTCTAAAACTCTTATAAATTTCAAACCCAATCTTTTCTGGGAGTACTGACTAGTTATTTTCACTTGGCTAGTTTGGCAGTATTATTTTTTAAATCAACACCCACGAATACCATTATTGGGATAAGACTGAAAAACCATTTTCTTAACACTTGTTTCTTTCATTTAACTTTTTCTCTGCACTTTGTGACATGTTTTTACTTCTGTGAAAGTGGAAATACTTGAATGTTCTCCTACAGTACACACCTTCTGACTGGTTGACCTGTTAAGGAAAACATGATGATATACTGTCAATATACTGTCATGCTGCTAAATATTTCTTCCTACATTAGCTTTCCAAAGGTAAAAATAGATAAAATTGTTCTAGCAGCATCAGGACTACTGAAGTTTAGTTTCCTACATAGTTTTGCCGGAAGCCTCTCAAACATTCTGCCACTAGTTAATTTTACCTCATAAGACTGGCATATAATTTTTTGACTCTAGGTTCTATAAATGCAGCTATTAGGGACAAACAAGAGGTTGTAGGGCACCAACCTGCCAGGCAAACGGTGCTTCATAGCCTCTGGCCCTGGGAAATGGGAAGAGTTAGGACTGAGTTTCCTATAATTTCTCCCAGCAGGGGGCACAGTGGAATCTGTACATCCATTTTTGGAGGCTAAAAGAGCCATTAGCAACCTACTTGTTTTGACTTTTTCCCTGCTCTGTCATTTGAGTATTTTTTTGCCCGTCTTTTTCGGGAAACTGACAGCTTGGCAAAATTGCAACTAGCATAACTCAAAATGCTTCCTTACATCCTCCCTGCATGGCACTAACATTCAGCTCTATCATTTCCTTAGTGTCTATATAGTACTGATACTTGCTGGTTGCATACATATAAATATTTTAAAATAACAGAAAATTAGAGCAATTATTTCCTTCCTAACCTGCACAGAGATGTTACAGTCTGAACTGAGATGGGGAGGGGTGAGCTTTTCAATGCTTTAGAAACAGCATAGGCAGGACTGACAGAAACCACCTGTGTCCTTAAGGGCAGTTTTCCAGAATTAAATCTTCATATGCAATGGAAGTTTGGTACAGAAAGCCTGACAGTTTTACACTTAGTTTGCTTGGGACTGATCTAAGAACTACAATTTTCTCATAATTGAAAATTCACTTTCAGATCTCAGAATGACTTTTGAGAAAATATTAGAGCCCCCTGGGGAGGCTTCAAAGCTAAAAGTGCCCAGCTGGCTTCCCTGTTCCTCCTTTAGTATTCTTATAATGACCGATTAGATAAGAACTTGTGAGCCAGTCTCAAGAGAATGACTGTCACAAAGCCATCTTACAGAAAAAAAAAAAAGAGGAAAAAAAAAAAAGAATATTCAGACTACTTCCAGCATTATGCATTCAAAATCTCAGCGCAACTGTTTTACTTCCAGGCACTGCCAGGCAGACTTACTTGGGCAATGAAGGGCAGGACTAAGAAAATGGCACTTAGCTAGCAGACTTCAGTAATAACAGCACCCACAGTGCAGCTGGTTATCCCCCCAGTACCACACAGGTACTTTCCTCTTCTGCTTTTAATCATTTCTGGTAGTTCCTAAATGTTACTCAGCCTCTGCCTTCCTACCACTGCAGTCACTTACGTTTTGGTTGCTATTGTCAAAATGCTTCCTACGTAGGCATAAACACATGCCAGAATGAATGGAAAGCCAAAGGGTAGTGGAGAAAGTCAGTGCCTGGCACGCTACCTTCTGCAAAGGTTAAGTGCATTCCAAGCTGGCCCCTAAGACATTTGCTTCCTCTTGAGGCATAAAAACAAGCAAACACGGCAAAACCTCAGGCTCTTCCTTTAATCCTTTTTTCTTTTGGAGCAACAATAACTGGGCTCTTCTCTCAGTAGAAGGATAGGAGCTCCTACGGTGCTTACATGCATCTGTGAAGGTTGGCTTTTCCTCCTCTAGCATTTCTCTTCCTCTGTCTCTCATACTGCTTATGACATTTCCAGGCTTTACATCAAATCTGTGTCTTGTCTGTATATACAGAGTCCTTGTCTAATAAAAGAGGTGCCATATTAGGTAGTTGCTTTCAGATAGGGTTGTGCTTCAATTATTAGCATAAACTGGAACTTTCTTTTGTGTAAAGTGGAAATATCATACTTTAAAATTAACTACCATGCTAAGTAAACTAATAACTTCATGGATTTCATAAGCATAGAGCCTAGAGACAATCAAAAGGGCCAACACCAGTAAAATTACTTTTCCTGTTTTGATTAAATCTATTTGAACCCAGACAAGGAAAGTGCAATATATATTGAGGGAAGAATACAATAGAATACCATTGATTTTGCATCATATATTGTATTAAAAAAATATAAAATGTGAAATAAAGAATAGGGCTGAAATAATCCCAAGACCTCTAAGGAATTCACCTCCCCCTCAAA
>VZRE01008101.1:4421-22705 GCA_013396775.1 Cephalopterus ornatus
CGGGGGTCCTGCCCGGGCCGCGGGGGTGGCGGTGGCACCGGGCACCTCTTTCGGCGGTGTCACTGGGGGCTGTCGGGGATCCGCGGGCCGCGCTCCCTGCGCGGGGCGCTTGGTGGCTCTGCGAGAAGAACGCGCTGGTTTGGAAACGGTGGCCGCCGGGACAAAGGTGCCGGGACTGTGAGTTATCAAACTCTTCCTGGAGAGCCTGGTAGTTCCTGCCGATGTAACCTCTGCTGGAAGGCACACGGTAATTGTCGCTGTGGCTGCTGTGAGGCAGCAGTGTTGCTGCGTTGTTTTGGTGTGGGGAGGGTAACTCCTTCACTGCTGCTCTTCGTGGCGTTTACTGCTTCAAAGGGTAAATGATGTTTCTTCTGCAGGCTAATCCTCAGGAATGGTCCTATTACTAGCTAACTGTATCCATAAAGTGCTTATGTATCCTGTGTGTGCTGCCGAGAGTGCCTGATCTGCTCAGAGAGGAAGGAGGCGTGTTAACGGTTGTTACGTCTACTAGAAATGGAAAAGTTTAGGCAGCATGTAAATAATCATTCAGGTTAAATGTAAATGTCAAGTGACTTTGTGGTCATGCAGTTCGGTTCGTTCGTTTGTCAGAATCGAAAGTGAACGCCCAAATAATAACTTACATTAGTACATAATGCTTTCCCTCACTCTCCCCTCCAAAGAGGGTGGGGGGAAGAGGAGGAGGAAGAACTGGGGAAGAACTGTGAGAGCATTAATCCTGATACTTTTTGTTATGGAGCTATTGCAGCGATGTCCATGTATGTACTACTGGGTTTTCACTAGTTTGGGTTGTCATCACAGGAAGTAAGAAACAAAGTCAAACCTGAGCACATAAAGTCCTTGCTACTCATTTTCCTATGCTCTGTGCTGATGCTGCCTGCAGTGACAGTCGAAGCTGTCCCTGGAAGTTAAACGTGGCCAGTTTTGGCAGAATCAATTCTAAGTTTAAAAGGTAGTAAACCTATATTTTTTTATCACAGAGGCCATTCAGTAAAATATTACTGTATGTATGATATTCTTAAAGCATGAGTAGATTATTTGCAGTTCCTGTTGTAATTGGGCTGCTTTTTTATGTGTTGGGTCAGGAAAAAAAGACTAACTTATAGGTCGTGATCAGCTGCACCTTCATGTTCTTATGATGTAGGCAAGTGTTTCTTCCCATATACTGTGAGTCTTGTTGTGGAATGTGTGAATATGAAGCATATTCCACTGTAATTCGTTGCTTTGCCTTGTGACATGTAATTTTTAAAAAATTAAATTTAAAATTGAGGAGAGCAAATAAAAATCCACTTTTAAACATAAATAAAGTAAGTAGTAATTGTAAAACTTTAGAATGTACAATATTTTTACATAGTTTCTTGTCCTGAAAGGCAATAAAAGCTAGCCTGCAATCACAATTCTCTGAAGCAGTTCCTGGAAGTATATTCTAGATTACTTGAATTTTTAGACCAAGCGTTTAAATGGTAACTAGTATTTCTTTTTGCCTAATTTCAATGCCATTCTTTTGTGTTTGTTTTTTGGTTTTTTTAATGTAGGTAAAAGGATACATGTTAACTTCAAGTAGAAAGGAACATGTTCCCGAATTCTTTCAGCTTGGGTCATCCACCCTTCCCTTCAAAACATCAGCAACAGAGTAATTTGTTCAGTATACTTCCCATGAATATGTCTCCTACTCTTGTTTCTCACCAGCAAACTGTTGTTCCTCCATTGAACTTCCACACTGCAGTGTAAGTACAGTAACATTTGATAGTGAAGATTGGGTTTGAAATAAGTATTTCTTTTATGGAGGATGGTTTTCGCTGTTTTTGACATTAAACCTCATTGAACTTCAAAAATATGAAGATGTCACCTGTAAAACAGAGCTGTGTAATTCTGTTGGTGACCTGCAAGTCTTAACACTCCCCTGCATTGTGCATAGTGTGTGAAATGCCGTTGCACTGACCGTTAATCCACAGTTCAGTTTTGAAGGGCTTCAATTGTGTTTGTTTGTTGGGAAGAGCAGGGAGGAGATGTGAAGGGGAAGAAACATCTATTCTTGGGTCTGTATTTATAGACGCTATGGAGTTCTTTAGGCTTTTGAATTTAACAGTGCCTTAAGTTAATTTGTTTGCTAAACCCTTCTTACACATGTGCTGTCAAGAATGATAATTTTCTGTTTTTTAAGGAAATACATATCATATACTGAAATATGTTTTCATTTTAAATAGAAAAGAAAGACATATTGCTTCTAAGAGAAAAAATGACAGGACTTGTAGAGTTTAGTATTCATTTAACAAGAACTACCAACCCGTAAAAAGCATCTTATCTTATGAATAATAGTTATGGACTGTAGTCTTTCTAGAGTTCTTTTGAGTGGGAACCTTGCAGCTGCTGCAACTGGTACACAGCAACCAATGACTTACGGAAATGTCAGTCCAGTGTCCACGTCAGATGCCCTCACATTGTTTCAAGGAAGAAAGTAAGTTCTTTGTACATGTATGACTAACACTAGTTGTAATGTACCCGTGGTGAAGCTCATCTAGTATCAATTACCTATGCAACTTGAGTTACGTTAGAAATTGCAGTATACTGAATACTTTTTTTTATGAAACAGGTCATGTGAAGCATTCATGTTTTTGACAATCTTAGTACTCATAAGTTACTTCCTGTACCTAGCTTTTCTCTTCTGACAATTGCAGCCTTGCAGAACTGTGATTTAGGTGTTTTTTTTTAATGCTACAATAGATTGTAGTTTGTGTGTAATTGACTTATAAGCAGATGTGTGTCAATAAATGTTCATCTCCCGTTAAAGAAAGCACTCTAAAGCTTTTATGGGAATTGTCATGTTTATCATGACACAACATGTTTTTCCTGGTTTTCTTAATTATGTGATGCTTTATTTTTCAAATACAAAGTTTTAAATTCAAGCATATATAAAGGTTCAGGTATAGTCGTTGATACGTGTTTGTAACAATTCTGTGGATCAGCTGGGAGGGAAGAAAGTTTGTATAACCTGTCTGTTTCCTGTATGCTATTTCTCTTTATCTAACAGATGAAAAAATAAGTACAATGTGTTACTAAGATATAGCTGAGTATGTAACTATCCTAAGAACTGAGGAAGTTTCTGGTTTCATGCTGCATGCATCTTTTCCTCTTGAGCAGTCTGTTTTATGAAAGGCTGTGTCATATTGGGAGATTTGCACTCAGTCAACTTAACCAAACCTGCCATTTCGGTTTAAGTTGGTTAGTGCAAGCACTCGCCTTAAAGCTGCATCAATTCAGTTCTGGGGTAACTGCACTTCTGCAGTTGTGTGGTCTCTTTTCCCATTCCAGGTTTGTTTCAAATAATACCTAGGATGGGCATGCCTGTTCTGTAGAATACTTGCTTTTAGTGAAGTAGGTACATCATTAAATCTTGGTATTTGAACTTTGTAGAAACTATCTTTTAATCATAGGTTGGAATTTGTGTACTAGAGGAATTACACTCTCTCTCTCTCTCTCCCTCTCCCCGTGCCTCTCTCTAGGAGACAAAGTGAACGAAGTGTTTCACGTAACATCAAACGGCAGCGGGTTAATTCACAGAATTCTGACAGAACTGTAGTTAAACAAGCAGTGCCTTTACCAGCAGAACGTAGACACTCCTTCCCAGGACCAATTTCAACTCGGTCTCCATCGTTCCTCAGGCGTGGCTCACCAGCTTTAGCTGGATGTGTTCCTCCGTTGCAAGATACTTTGCGTCCAGACCCTAGAGAAGCCAGGCTCCCCCTGGCCAAAGATGAGGTAATAACCTTCTGTGCTTGTGCTTACTTCTGCCTTCTGAGTAGGCAGAATGTGGAGGTTCTGTGGGAAACCACAAAAACTTGTGCAAGGGTTTTTGACAGTGTTACAGGGTCTCTTATCGCTGAGCTGTCATTAGAAGGAGTATCAATGAATGTGGCTGCTGTTATAGGTTTGTATAACCTCGTGTGTGTGCTTGGGTTTGGAACATTTTTTGGCGGGGTGGGGGAAGTCAGGCTGTTGTTTGCTTGTGTTGTTTGGTTTCCATACTAATGTCAGGAAACCTTCATGTCTGCTCTAGGAAGGAAAAATTGGAGGAATGGTCCATTTCTCACATGATATGAGGGGGCAGAGAATCCTAATTTAAAAAAACCCAAACCCTATGGTAATATGAGACAAGTGCATTCTGAATAAATGCAGTTTTGGGCCTGCAAAGGTGTCCTCTACCTCTTTTCAAGAGGATGTGAAAGTTACAGTTGTAGCTTTTCTGTAATATAGAAGAGAATGCCTTCTTTACATGTTCAGTGTAGCTTCAAACTGTTTCTTGTTTTAAATAAATAGAAAAACCCGTGTAGCTAATCAGGTTTGATACTTTATTTGCATCCACATGAGAGAAGCTTTTTTTTTTTTGGTATAAATGTGCCTGCTGAATATAGCATATAGCAGTATTGTGAAAGGAAAACAGTTAATACTGCCTTCCAACAAAAATCTGACTACTTCTTTAACAGTTTGTGTAGGATAAAAAAGAAACCTAATTTAAATTGGTTAAAATAATTTTTTCACCCTATTACTAGTAGGCAAACTGTTGACATTGAAGTCAGCAGAAGATGTTTCTAGTCCTTCACGGCTTATTTCCTGAGAGGCTGCTGATATCAATGGCACAAAAATTATTTTCCGTGGATAGACATTTTATAACAAATTGAACAAATTTAAATTTAAAAACTTAGCAGAAGTTTCTTTGAGGGTGATAATCAATATGAAATTTAAGTGCAGTAAAACTCTAGACAAAGGAGGAGGTCATGTGAAATGATGCTGATTTTTGCTTTAAAAAAAATACCTTCTGTGTTTGTTTCATGCAATTGCATTTCTAACAGGAAAGAATGTTCACTTCTCTGTATCTACTTTTTGGATGTGTGTGTCCAGTTAAGTCAACAGGTTTTGGAGTTGTTTCAAGCATGTCGGCAACAGGCCTCTGATTTGAACAGAAAAGAGCTCTGCAGAACAGAACTCCAGAGAGAAATTCAGCTAATTTTTCCACGTATGTTTTGAATTTGGTTACTTAATACCAGCTTGAATGTTATATTTGGGGTTCTTCCTTCCTCTCAAACTGTTATATGTCACATCATGTTTATTTTCTGTTATTCTTCTGTTACAGGTAGCAGACTTTATTTGGTTGGATCCTCTCTGAATGGATTTGGCACTCGTAGCAGTGATGGTGATTTGTGCCTAGTGGTTAAAGAAGAACCAGTAAGTAATTTAAAACTGTATAGTTAAAACAAAGTCTGGTTTTATGTGTGTGCTGTTAAAAGGCTGGATTCTGAAATGATAAACAGATGGTCAAATCCTTTTGATTTAATAACATATTTTTGCATTCATAATAGCTATGGACTATGGGCCCAGTAATGTTGCAGATGTAAATTCAGCCCTCTAAACCTAATAAAACTTTAAAAAATAAGCTTTGCCTTCAATTTATGAGTGAAAAAAAATACAGCAAAGCAGAAGTAAGTGCACAGAATGAGGAAGAAAATTGTTTAGAGAACTGTAACTTGCTCTAGGTGCGGAAGCAACTTTAAGTAAGTCAAATTTTTTGTACCATTATTTAGATTCATAGCTACCTATTTTAATGATCAGATATAAGAATGAATTTGATAGGCAAAATATCTTTAATGTTTTTAGTGATAGAAAATGCTATGAGTGGAATTTCACTTGAGAGAAAGGATGCAACAAAACAGAAATCTAAATAGACCATAGTCTTGAAAGACTTGAAGCATCATTTAAACAGAAGGAGAGTGGGGCTAGGTTTTCACCTAGTTCCGTGATTTTTTTGAATGTCTGATAATACTTGAATACTAAATATGGATTGTTCTGTCTGGCATTTGCCATGATAAATCTATATCTAGGCTGTAGAATATGTTGATGTACATGTTCGTGCCTTATTCGGAGAATTAATCTCATTTTAAAAGGAAAGCATTACACTTGGATGAGAGATATCAACTTTTTTCTTTAATTTTAATATCATATTTCAGGTGAATCAGAAGACTGAAGCGAGACGTATACTCAGCTTAGTCCAAAAACTCTTCAGTACTAAACTTTGTAAGTTCCTGGCTACAGTGAGGTGGTAATATTATTGGCAATTCCGGAAGAAGTATTGATGCAGAATTGCAACTACTGTATGTAATTGCATATTGTGTAGCTTCCAGTCACAGTACTGTTGGAAGGAAAGCTGTAAGTATTTAGTAATGTTACTTGGTGCTGGTTATGGTAATTAGGAAAACGTAATGGTTTTCTTGAAAACTAGTGAACTTCAGTAACAGGTGATATCTCAAATGACTTTTTAATTGTGGAACACAATGAGAAGGGAGTAGATTTCTGTTTGGGAAACCTCTGTTAGTGAACCCTTACTACTCTTTTAGATTGCAGTGCTTTCCTGGGAAAAATACTCTTCAAGAATTCGTAAAATAAGATGTCACTCACAGTAGACTCTATAGAATTGATTTTTTTGGAGGGCGGGGAGGCCTTGGTAGGTGTGAAAAAATTACCTTAGGTGCCTAATGAAGCAGTCACTAAATGTTGATAGTATCAGCACATACAGATAAATCCGTTCATAGTTTTGTAAGCTGTTTGTTTAGACTGCCTTCAGATGAAGAATTCACATGAGCAGTTCTTAATTTAAATGTGAAAGCCTCCTACTTCAAAGAGGCTTTTGAATCATCCTTTGCATTGTAAAAGACCCAGACATTTAGTGATATCAATGACTCTTATCACTCTGCTTCTCAGGCTTATTCTGATGCTACTCCTTGTATTGATTTTCTGAGCAATCCTGCAGTGCTAAAAGGAACAAACCATAAATTTAAGTGCAGTCTTCAAATTTCTTCATTGGCAAGCAAGCACACACAGATTTTAACAGCACACTTGCAAGAGATATTTGATAGATCCTTTGCAGAATAGGCATCTGATATTTAATGCTTATTACTGTTGTATATTAACATTTGCATAAGGAGTCCAAAACTTAATCTGGGTTTCCCTGGAATGCAAGACTCTCCAGTGCTTCACACAAGAGAATGAAAATAAACATAGATTGGCCCAAACATCAAAGTTAACAAAGTATGTGCCAAGATGTAAGAGAAACAACAAGAGGAAGAAAGATACGATGTTACTTAAAATTAAGTTCTTGTTCTGCTTTTGTGAAAGGGTTAAAGGACAAAAAGAAATAAGGAGGAGATTTGTGACATAGGTAAAGTTCAAGAGCTTTTTTAACCTTTTTCCAGATCATTTCAGTTTTTTGTATCTGTGCCTCTCATAGCATCTTCCTCTTTGTTGTGTGATGTTCCTGTATATTCCAAAATAAGGGCAACAAGAGATGTGATTCTCTGCTACAATTTCACCTTAATTCCATGATTGCCAAATGAAGAAGCATTCCAAGTGCTGCTTAGATCAGTCTCTTTCACCATTTGTATTAGGTAAATCAACTTCAGAACTTTAAGATCTATCTCTTATCCTTTATATACAGTTAAATGTGGTTGTTAGATTAGTATTTCCTTCTAGGAGGTTTGAGAAGTGGATTCAAAATTTGTATAAGCTCCATCTTACTTCAGTTTCAGACTTGCAAAAGGTACCAACGTGAGCAAGGAATTTTAGCCCATCAGAGCAGAGTCTCTTAGAGCAGAGGCTTTTCTGTGTTGTCATTCTGCATCTAGAATACCAAGTGAAATGAAAATGTGTTCTGTTTTTGAATAGTCTAATCACAGAGAAAAGTAGGAAAAAGCTTTTTGTATTTATTTGCTGTTTGTGTGGGACTTGTTATGTATTGTAGAGACATGTGGCGATAGCAGATATATCATCCACTTCGAAGACTAGCTGAGCGCATGTAGCTTCTTGATTTATTTGTTTGGATACCTGCACATACTTTTTTTACAATATTGGCTAACATTCCTAGAAATGTACACTCAAGCCAATGTCTTTATAAATGCGAAACATCAGTTTGGAGTGATAACTGAAGAGATTATAATCCAAACCACTGAGAGTAAATCTCAGACTGAGTAGTCTCTTCAGATTCATCCATGCAAGATTCATTTGCAAAACAACTTGGTGGTATTGAGTTGACTGGTGTTTGCTATCTGCATAAATAACAAAGAGCTCTTTTTCTCTTAGATTTACAAAGAGGGGCAGTAGTGTTGAGACTGGGGTATCAGAGTGGAATCTGCCTAATGGTTGTCTAGTAGGAAATGTGCAGCAGCTGGGATAAGCAGGGGAATTTGAACTCAAATGAATGACTTTGAGGGACTATGCAGTTGGGTGAGTGAATTCCAAAAAATCAGCAGTTAATTCATTGTGTGCTGGGTTGTACCTTCCTAGATTCATCATAGATGCGATCAGACTTCTGTGTTGCCCCGTTTCTCTGTCAATAGTATAACCTAGTGAATGAGGCCAGGCTACATGTCCAGGATGTCAGAGATATTTTTGGCATATACGGTGTGTGGGATTAATGTTTTGTCCAATTCCTAATCTTCTATTCTGTAAAAGAAAAGAGAGAATTAAGCTGTTTAATCTGAAATTGTGCATGAATAAATTATTTATGAACCAGTGCTTAGTCTTCTTTAAGGCCATTATAGTCTTTTTTGCTAAGCTAAAGTGGTGTTCATGGCTTTTTCACAGACATGTCCAAAACTGTGGAGCAGCCATGTAGATTTCTTTACATGTATTTTGGTGTAGCCTCTCTGGTCATAGCTTTGAAGGTCACGTAGTCAGTTTGCTAAGGCACTTGTTCAACCTGTATGTATTTCAGAATTCCACGTTCTGTATTTGTGACTGTTTCTTCCCTTTTATGTATAACAATCTGAGGTACAATATAGACTCTGCTAACAGTGTCATTGTTCTGAGCCAAGAAGGAGGATACCAGGAGGAAGTTACTGCCTGCTAACTTCCTATTTGCTCCTTCGAACTTCCTCCTTGAAACAGATTGGGATTATGTTTTGGGATGTATCTTTTCTTCTTAGCCAGCTAATTTGGCACAAGCATCCATCAAGTGTTGTGAGGCATTTGAGACAAGAGTGTGTTTGGAAGTGGATTGTCATTAATGAGTTCAGTTAACCTCTGAGGAGCAGTTCGGAAGGGTCATAGTAAGGAAAGTTGAATTGCTTGCAGATAGATATACACCCTTGTCTCCCATGTGCAAGTGCATTGGGAATCTTTGTCTTAAATTTGGTAGTGAAAGGAAAGGAGGCAGAGAGCTCTGCTGCTTTAGAACTTTAAGAATCTTCTGGGATGCTGGAGGAGGGAGGCTTAGATGTGTCTGAAGGCGAAGCTAGAAAGAGGGGATGCTTGTGTATATTGTACTGAATTTTACATTCAGTGAACGTGAATTGAAGTTCTTAAAGATTCTTCCTTTAACATTAGTAAGTTAATAAGATTATCTTTTACTCTGAATGCCGGTCTGTATGTTACTTAGACTTGTACAATGCATTAAAATCCATAGAAAGGATTTCCTCAGGTCAAATGTGTCTGAACATGTGTATCCATAAAACAGTTTCAGAAAGTCTCAAGAAAAAAAAAGTGAAGTTTGTTTTACTTGAGTACTGCACAGCAGCATTTCACCAAATCTGAATTTGTCATCCAAAAGTGGTGGAGATGATGCTGTTTAATCAAGGTGGCTATCCAAACTGACAGAAATAATTTTTCACCTTTTTTTTGGAGGGAAAAATATCAGATTTTATTCAAGGTTACTTTTAATCTATATTACTTCAGATGTGTCGTACTTATTTATACTAATTTGAGGTTAATTTGTAGAACCAATGGGAAAATGTGTGATGTTAGTCCTAGACTTTGCAACAGAAGAAAGAGCTAAAATTGTTCCTTTTTCCCAAATTCATATCATATAACCTAGAGGCTCTACTTTTCCTTCTTCTCCATTACTTTCTTGGGTGCATTTTTCATTCAGCATTGTGGGCAACTGCTAAACATAGACTGCAGTATCGTGAAGTATAGGGAAATCACAATAATATGACTGATAGAACAGTTTTGGGGAGCTGAGTGTGAAGGGTACATTTGGTGGCACTGTGTGAACCTGGCAGGGTTTAACGTGTGTGGGTTGGGATGGTCTGGCATTGAGCCTATGTGTCGAGGCTGTGTGGATAATCATCTGAGGTGCCATCCGGTGATTGTGAATTTATTGCATGTCCTGTCACTATTAAAGGAAAAGGCAGATATAGCTTATGCCATCTTTGATAGAAAGTGTCGTCCTGTTCTAGAGGACAGCATTCTTGGTATGTAGTTTGTTGTTCAAATGAACAGTTTTCAAAGTAAGTTTTAAGTTTATGGTTGAATAGCAGTAAATGAGTAATAAGGACAGTTATATTAATTTTTTGATCATTAAGGTACATAATTCCAACTGTAAGCAAACCAGGCACAATTAAAAAGAATGCAGCTGATCACGTGCCGAGTGTAGTGTTACTACACTGTAGTGTTGAGCTTAAGTGTCTGCCCATCCTGGTTGGATATGTTCTTGCTCCCTTATTTTTGAACCTTAATTATAACTATTCAGGATTTCTGTTATAAGTACTGTTCCATGAAAGCATTGTAGAACTGTATTCTTTATGTTCAAATTTTTGGACTATATTTCCCACAGCAAAATCTTCTGCTCTGATGTTCTACTTCCTTCTCTAATGTTTAGAGTGGTTTTCTTTTCACCCACTCTCCTGTATTTTTGCTGCGGTTGCTAAAGGTTACTTAGTTTACCACAACCCTTCTGAGAATATATTTGCTAAATTTAATAAGTTACTATTTGTGATAAATCAGTCAATATGACTCCACTTTAGGATATTTTATTGAGATCAGCATCTTACATGAAAGTTAATTGTATATTTTTCTCCCTTTCAGCAAACTTCATTGAGCGACCTCAGCTGATTAGAGCAAAAGTGCCAATAGTGAAATTTAGGGATAAAGTCAGGCAAGTATTCTTGTTCAACACAATTTTTTAGACTTTGATATGGGAAAGTACTCCATGTATGTACTGTCATTAGAAGTAATCCCACTGTCATGCCTGTTTATTTGTGTGGTGCCTTAGTTGTATTGCAGATTTGTTCAGCTACCATGCAGTGGCAATCAGCTTACTTCCTTGATTGCCTGAAACACCTCTTGTGGTTTAAATGCTGTTTGGTTTCTGTGATGTGAATTAGAAGCAGAACATCACATACCTCTATGAGTTATTTGTACCTGTTGGACTCCAGTTAACAGATGGTTTATGACAGAAAAACAATGGTGGGAAGAAAACTGCTGTGAAAGATAATTTTACTTGTTGTGCGAACATAACTACTAAGCTACTTAAGGACTAATTCAACTGTATTTACACTATACAAACAACACTAAAACAAACTTTAGTTTATTGTGATATTTTCTTGATTAAGAAGTTCTTGTTCACTTTAGAGAGTATATTCTGTCTTCTAGGGAGATATTCTGTGTTTAGAAATATAGTATTTCATGTTGCAGTCACACTATTAGGTAGTAATTTTGTGGCCTTTATTTAGAAGGAGGAAGTAATTGGAGAGAAGTGGATATGTTTATATATACATATATACATATATATTCACTGTATCTTCATTATAAAGACATGAGAGAATAATTAAGAGGGATGTACTAGGGCAGAGAATGCTGTATTTTTTATTATGTGTGATAAAAGTATCTGATAGAGGAAAAAGTCATGCAAAGCACTGAAATATATTAACAGTCTGAGTAATGTTCAAATCTGCCTATGTTTATTGGCTTAGCTTTGTAAGGTTGATTTGTATCAGCTTCATATAGTAACATAGTTTCACTATTTTTGTAAATCGGAACAAGTTTCTTGTATCTAACTGTTTTACCCTGTCTATATGCATCTAAAATTTTGCAACTCTGTATCTGTCTTGTGAAAACAAATGAGCCCACTTCTCTGGCATCTCCTAAAACTGTATCACTTTTTTAAATCACGATATACCTTTATCAAAGCAGGAACCTTGCCATGGTAAAACTAAATCTGCTCATGTTTACAATTTGAACTAATCTGTATTTTCCATTTAAACTTTTCTTCCATCTGAGATTATATAACACTTGTAGGGATTTTCACTTTATACTGTTTTTCTTCATTTATACTTAGTCCCATATTTACTCGTATATAGTTGTCTGCCTTTTAAAAATTTGAATATCTAGTAACTTTCTCTTCTACCAGTACAGAAGGTTATTTCTTCCATGCTTTCTGAAAGTATTATACTTGTCATGCTAAAATATTGATTCTATGGCTTAGCTACATAGAGCAATGCTAGTCTTTTCATAATACATGAAATGGTAAATTCTTTTTGCAAATATTGAATAGGTTATGAGATTATAGCAAGAATTTTTTTTTCCACTTTAAAATCAGAAAATAAACTTTAAAAACAAACCTAAAGTATGGAAGTGATTGTATGAGAAGATTGAATGCATTTATAATCCATACTACAGTCACTTTCAAAAAATAGTAAGTAATGATAATTATATGCCTGATAGACGTGATTTAAAGAACTCTTTATTTCCTACTAAAGCAAAATATAATCTTCTTATACTAGAAGCTGCACATTATATTTTTGCAGAGTGAAAACCAATGCTGTTTGCTATCTGGTTTCCCCTGTTGCTTTTTTGGAGGAGAGGAGCAGCAGGGAATGACATGACTTTGGATTGGGGGTTTTTTTGTTTGGTGTTTGGTTTTGTTTGTTTTTTGTCTTTACAGTTATCTTTCTCTCACATAACCTGTCTTCTCCACTTTCTTTAAATATCTGTCTCTTTCCAATCAGTTATCGGCTTCTGTTTTTCGTAGGCTCATACATACACACATACACACTCATTCATTTTCTTACAGAGGTCTTGAAAAATGCATTGGATATTCTGTACCTAGGGGACTAAGCTTTTTTTTGCCAAAACTGGAAACTAAATATAAGAAGCTTCCTGTGAAAACCAGTTTTCTCGATGCCCAGCTGCTGGGAGAAGATGGTAAAATTCAATAGGTGGTACCTCTGTATCTGGAGATGCACATTCTGATGTGTTACCAATGGTCCATATATACCTGAAAATTACTTTGTTTAAGTTTGCCACTTACTTTGATTTGATGAATAAGAAAGCATTCAGTTTGTGTTTGTTCTCCTTTTTCATCTTAAAAGTTGTGGAGTTTTTAGCAGTTTAAAAGTTAATGTCTTACGTTTTTTTTGGGTAGTCTTTCCTAGGAAAGAATGCCAATGCTGTTTCTGCTTCCCAGCAAGCCTGTGGTTTGTTAACAAGATTTTTGTACTAGAGAGGATACAAAAACTTCCTCTTCTGCTACATATGATGTACAGTTGACTCTTTTCCTCTCCTAGTACTTTTAGTAGAACTTGAGCCCAATAGTAAAACCTTTTTCAGTTACCATAACTTCAGCAGCTATTAAATGTGCATAGTAGAGTACAAAATAACTGCAATAGAACTTGCTTCAGTTGGCATTTGGTAAATAGTAATCTTGTCAATTTGGATTAACTGGAATTACACATGCCAACTGACATATTTTTCTAATAGTATTTGCACATGTAATTAATGTTCTTACTGGTGTTTATGCTTAAATTTACAACTGTCAAGTGGTAGTTCAATCTTGTTTCTTTCCTTTACTCATATATTCTTAAAACATGTAAAAAGTCATGCTTGATGTTAATTCATGTTTAAAATTAGGTAGTATTTTTTATGCAAATAATGTTTTCATGTAGTTAAAGGTGTAAAAAGCTGCTTGTAGGCATCAAATTAACATGTTTTATCCAGTTTAATGAATTTCCGGTCCATGTTCCCCTTATGTAAGAAAAGCTGAAGGAATATTTGGGCAAACAAATAGTGACTGATACTTAGATATATAAAATAGAAATAGCTGTACGTAGCAGATAGCTACTTCTTTGTCAACAGTAGGCTTTTTGTGTTGCAAGTTAGTGTTGCTATGGCTTATTGACCTTGAGTTTAATGCTGTTTCTTGAGTGCTGTGAGTAGTTAAGCTCCATATGCAGTATGAAATTCAAACTCAGGGAGGGGATGTGCTGTAAGTAAAGCTTGTTAGTGCTTGTTTGCCTTGTTCTTATTTTCTCTTAACAGAATTAAAGTTATCAGAACTATTTTTTTGCCAAACACGCAGTGTTAACTCATAACTGGTTTTTATTTCAAAGTGCTGATTATCTCTGACCGTCATTAGACTCTTCACTTTCAACCTCTTTTTAATTCATAGTATATCATGTAGTGTAAGTCTAGTTGGGAGGAAGAGTTTAAATTTGGATCTACATGTATTCTTTGTGTAAAACAACAATTATACTTTTATAACAATGGAATTCCACTCTGTAAGCAATTTGAGTACTATAAACAAAATTGTAGAAATGACAGCATTTAAAGCTCCGAAGAAGGTTTCTAGGGTTTTATATTAAAATTACGTTTTTCCATATCTGTCACTAAATAGGTAATAAACATTCAGAAACTGAATACCATAATGCTTGATTTTTTTTCTTCCTCCCAATAGCTATGTGGAGTTCGACTTGAATGTAAACAATGTTGTAGGGATAAGAAATA
Source organism: Cephalopterus ornatus (assembly GCA_013396775.1). NCBI lineage: Eukaryota > Metazoa > Chordata > Aves > Passeriformes > Cotingidae > Cephalopterus > Cephalopterus ornatus. Next base: position 18,987 of record VZRE01008101.1, read on the forward strand.
CATTCCTTCTGAGAACCTATGCATTCAGTAAGTTTTTATTGTATTTTCTTATTTCTGTAAGTTTTTCTTTTTGAATTTGTATTTTGGCACTGGTATACTATTAAAATTCAGTTTAATATATTATGTTACTATATATGTCATTACCTATTTAGCTGCATTAGTTAGCTCTAAGATAAGTTCTTGTTGCTCATTCTAAATAGATGAGAAAACATATCAGCTAGGTATGTTTTTAATTGAATATTACAATATTCAGAAGATTTTTCATATTAAGGTCCACATATCTACTATAAGGGCTGCTTTAAGTATTTTGGAGATAACAAGGTCATTATACTAATGACTGTCTAGTGGTGTAATCTCCCATTTCTTTTATTTCCTTACAGCCACCGACAGGCTCTGTGGCTGGTAGCTAGTTGTGTCTGTATGCTGTTAGAGTCTTTTCTTGAAAAATCCAAAATACTGCTTCCATGTTTATATTAACCCCAAATCAAAACTGTTTTGTTTCTCCTCAGGAGTTTGAGTAGTAGGGAGAGATTTCTGAGATTTTTCCCTCTCAGACTTCTGAGAGGGAGGCAATATGAACAACACTCTCAGTGCTGTACCAAAGTTTTCTTACTCAGCATCACAATGTCATTTGGCAGATAAGTACGTAAGGAGTGTACCTCAGGCTATTTCTTCTAGAGTATTTGCATTTGTTCCTTTGCCACATTCTTCAGTTCTTGCATAAAGGAATTCCTTTCTGTTTAGGGTATGAATGTGTCAATAGAAGCTACCTTTACTAGTTAATTTTTACTAATATTTTAGTCAGAGTAGTTTGTGTTCCATATTCATGTTCATGTTACTGGGAGAGTCTACAATTTGTCCTGAATCAGTTGGTTTACTGTGGCTTCTTCATATATCCAGGAAGGTGTGTGAATGGAGAAGGATCTCCTCCCAAGCTTAAAAAGATTGGGAAATAATCATTGTCATTCATGTCTGTGAGTGAGGGATCAGTTCACCAAGTCTAATGTGGATACGTTTGTTCCTAACTTCTGCCACAGATTTCCCTTATTCCTCTCAGGAAATCACTGCAAGGCAGATGAGTCCAGGTGTGAAAAGAGCTATGGAAGAGGTCCTAGTATCCCACCTTGGTGCCCACTTTTGCAAGACCAGCAAAAAACTTCATGCCTCCTAATGAAGGATAAATGCTTTTATTTTCTTGAGGTCAAGGAGTGAGTTAATAGCTAAGGGAGACTTGTGATTGAAAATATCTCCTTGACGTGCTGGACCTTCCTAAATAGGCAAACTATATCAAGCGTACAACTTATCAGTCTTGTCTTCCTTCGACCAGAAAACTCTCAGGTGACATAAGGCAAACAAAGCTAAATGGAAACTTTTATCAAGCTGTCTCTTTTGCATACTTTTATAAGTCAGATCAGCAAGGGTGGATAGCGTTAGAAGTGTTATCCTGATCACTTAAGTGTGTGGTTGAAGGGCTTTACCCTGAATGGGAGAAAAAAGATCAAATCATCTCTAATGTGGAAGTTGTATTGGTCTCTCTGTTCCGTTACAACAACGTAGATGCTCAGGCAAAAAGGGGACTCAGGCAAAAAGTTAATGAACATAATGAAAAAGGCAGAGCTCCAAGATATTTCTGTGGGTGTTCTGTCTTTTTTGAAGACAGCCCTTCTCTGTTGGTGCATGGGTGCTGTAGAAAACATCAGAGATGATGAGGCGAGATGAGTGAAGCAGAATGTCCACAGAAAATGTAGGTAGATTAGTCAGAGCTAGAAACTGAAGTCTGTGCTGTTGTGTTACCAGTGGTTTGCCAAAGGAGACGTATCTGCAATTAAGTCAGCAATTGTTGCTAGGTATTTTTCAATTAGTGGAAGCTAGACTTTTTAGCTTTGAGCAAGTGACATTACTGAGCATTTTCTTGAGGGGGTACCTTGTGTCAGAGTATCAGAGAAAGTTTACTGGCTGTATTGCACACTGACTTTGTTATGTACTGATTACAGGCACTTCCAGACAGAAAACCATATCTCAGAATGAGATCAGCTGAAAAGAAATTTCTTCTACTGTGACACACACACTAAAGAATCATGTTTGGAATTGAACTTTATTTGCATTTTTCTCTCATGGAAAAATCCTATTTCACTTAATGCATGTTCATAGGGTGCTTGTAAATAATTCTTTGCATCTCACAGTTAGTGTGCTAATAGTTACATTTTTTTATTTCAACCACGGGTGAACAATGTTGGGAATAAGGTGACTAAGGAGTTTTGTTGTTTCTAAGAGGTCTTCCAGATCTAAGATGTTGGTTCTGAGAAGAAGAGTAGCACTTACATGGGCGTAGGTGCTGAACCTACTGGTATGGTTGTAGGATGTCTTTTGTCCTCCAGTCCTGATGTAACAGAGTACTAAATCTTGCACAATGATGTCAGGTTATAAAAGATACTCCAGAACATGCAAGTATTCAAGGCCATTGTAAGGCACTTGACTGAGTTGATGATCTGCTTCCATGTATCTGCAAATAATAAATTAAGTATGCTGCCAGGTCCCTAGAACTCTGTGGTGAGTGATACCTCCCTACAACAGATGTACTACCTTAATTAGAAGATATCAGTATTCCCCAGAAATTCAGAAGATCATACCTGGAATATGACTGTATTTATATCATTCCTCATGAAATGCATATGTCTTGATTTAAAGAGATATTTCATCTAACATCTCATCTACATAAAAAGCTATTGAGAACAAGGGAAAATTAAAATTTATGTTTGTATGCATGGGTTATTGCCTTCATGGATCCTGAGGTAAACTTAAGAATGAGGTCTGTGTCCTCCAACAAGGAGAATTCTTTTCCCTGCCCTCAATAAAAAAATAACTTAGGGTCTATCCTGGCAGGGATAATTAATAAGTTAATTCAGGGAAAATTAGTACATGGAACTGGAGAGAGCTTTGAAGTCAAATGTGACACTACTGTATTTGTCTTACCTGCAGATTTCCTGACATGCCCATTTATAATGTGTCTGTGGATCTTATTACTCAAAAGGCTGTTTTCAAATGCAAATATTTGGTTCTGATCTTTATAGGATGGATAGTAGTTGTAGAACAACTAAGTAAATCCTTTCAAATGCTTGCAAAAGGTAACCTTAGTATACAAAAAATATGTTGATCAAGTAGGAACAAATGTTGATTAATTGCTGTGTAGTTAAATATACTTTTTTTGATATGTACTTATTTTACTTGCAGTTGAGAATCGAGTTCGTCCATTAGTACTGGTTATTAAGAAGTGGGCAAGTTCTCATGACATAAATGATGCCAGTCGTGGTACTTTAAGCAGCTACAGTCTTGTGCTGATGGTTTTGCACTATTTACAGAGTAAGTACTTTTTTCCGTGCCTGTTTTAAGTTCATATTTGTGTAGTTTTCCTCTTTAATAAAATCAAACACAGTAGTCATCTTCCAGACAGAAAGATTTGAAAGTAAAGTGTATTTACTCTATTTCCTTAGTGCTGCATTTGTCTTTAACAAGTGGATCTCTTCTCTGGAAGCAGAGTTACCAGCTTTAAAAGGGTTTAAAAAAATTTAAATAAATGTGCCTCCAGAACACTGTGTAACTATAAAATAAACTCAAGCATTAGTTAACAAAAATGCATGAGGACAGTAGTTATGATCATGTGTGGCAGCTGACATAACTCTCTAGAGAAAGGGAAAAAAAGTTCAGATAATCCGTTTCGT
>VZRE01008101.1:28698-47791 GCA_013396775.1 Cephalopterus ornatus
CGCTGGAGAGGTTCATCAAGGACTGTCTCCTGTGGGAGAGGTTCGTCAAGGACTGTCTCCCGTGGGAGGGACCTCACAGAAGCAAGGGAAAGACTGATTAGCTGCTATAGACTGTAACCTGCGTTTTTACTGAGTACTTATATAGTGTAATACACATTTATTTTTTGAAGACAAATGCCTTTCTGAGTGAGGAAAGCTTTGATTTGTCTAAAATCTTATTGCCAACTTTTCAGCTGCTCAGGATGCCAGCCTCACTGTGCTGGCAGCATTTTCCCACAGTTGAGAAGTTCTTGGGCATTTAAATATTCAAAGCTTAAAAAAATTAATCTTGTTCTCCTTTTCAAAGAAGTCTGCTGCCTCCAGACATTTACTTAGTGGTCTTAGTAGACGTCTGTTGTAGTTATTTCATTGCATTTCTGTTTTGCATTGTTTGGAGGTCAGTGTCCCTTGTTCTTCCTTTTGCCTCCTCCCTTTTATGTTCTTTTTGAGCTGGTATATTGCTAATTCTGAATTTAACTGTTGTAACTCTTCTATAGCTTTCTGTGGGAATGGGCAAGGAGTAACTTTCGCTCTAGTACCTTTTCTGATTAACTTTAGCGTTAAAACTCTATATACCATATGACATAGAAACAGCTGTTCCCTTTCTGCATCTTCGTGTGCTGCATATCTGCTTTTTATGTCTTTCTGTCTCCATTGTTTTGGTGTCTTCTGATGAATTATAAGCTGTTAAATTCTGAGCTCTGCTAACTATGTTTTCTGTATAAAGTTATATCATGTAAGAACAACACTTGAAATTTTTTCATTGCTAGAAGAATGGGGTTTTTTCCCGAGAAGATACTGCACAAGGTTCCAGGAAGTTTTGCTAGAATTGGCAGAAGAGGACAGAAGTCCTAGACTTTTCAGTCCTACTGGTTTCGATCACTAACTGTGCTTTTGTCAGAGGAAGAGCTGCCACCTGTGGACATGGAAATAGCATTATACTGTGTAGTGCTTCCAGTGCTATTCTAGTACTATAAAGTTTGAGTCATGCCTGATACTACTCTTCAAAATAACAAATGAATGGGAGGAGAGGGGAGGTACAGTAATGAGTGACTAGGTCTCTAAATTTACATTAATGTGTTCCTTTATTTGAATATAAAGCTTGCTCTTGTGCATCTTGGGTTAATTTTCAGTAAAATACACAACATTGATGTAAAATAGTGTTAAAACTTGGTATTATCAGGTTATAAAAATTGTTTCTCTAATAAGGAAAGGTATGTTTTCGTCCACGTACTCCAGTCTATCATGAGAACCTAAAGGATGCAGTGGACACTGAAACAGTAGAGCAGATCTTTAAATTAACCCATGTTAATTTAGCCTTGTAGAGATTCCTTTTTTAAGCTGGGAATAGTGATTTCTTTTCTCACCCCATCTGACCTTTTCTTACCCCCATCACGCCCACCCCCTTCCCTCTGAAGAAAAGCGTACTTCAGCTGAAGTGCTGCATTCTGTGTGTTCAGGTTTTTTGTATAACTTCATTGTTGGGTTTTGGTTTTTTTTTAGTTCATTCAGATAGCTTGGCTAGAGGTAGTGTGACTGCAGTCTTTGAACTCGTTATGTGGGAGGATGCAGATTCATTTTATTGCCAGTGGGGTTCATATGCAGTTTGAACTCTGTGCTGTGGGAGAAAAGTCAGGCCTTCCTTTGGGATTGTTTCTGTACTGTAAGTATTCGAAATTGGCAATGGGTGCATTAATTTTACCTACCTTATCTCAGTTCAACTGCAGCCAGCTCAGTGCAGTTCAGAGATTCTCCCATGCTAAAGTTCTTTAGTAAACAGAAGTCAAGGGGTGGTCTCACACACTCCTGGGCAAGATGGTTCTACCTGAGTTCAGAGAGAGTAACTAGTATTCAAGAGAGGAGGAGAAGAGAAATAGTCGTTAGCTTGTAAATTGTCCTTGAACTTCTAATAAGCAAATGATAAGCAGCTTTCATATTGGGAAAAATATATGCATCTTGTTTAAGGCTCTCTATGTGCGCATATATATATATATACACTCTGATTTTTTTTTTTTGACAGGAGTGTTTTGATCCTACTATGCAGTTGCATCTTGTTCATCAAGCTCCGTGTTCCATTCCTCCTTACACCTCAAAAAATAGATCAAGCCTTGGAGATTTGCTAATAGGCTTCTTCAAATATTATGCCACAGAATTTGAGTAAGTAGTAAGCTTGTCTTTGTGGTTTGGAGTATGCAAAATTTTGATTCCTTCTGTTCAATATAGCAATACTTTCTAAGGCTTGAAGAGAAATAATTGCAGTAATGAAGAACTGGTAATTGACTGCGAGGAAAGGGGTGAAAAGGCTAAATAACAAAGAGGAGTGCCAAATACAGATAAAGTGTCTGACATCTTCTACTTAGCCAAGCATTCTGTCCTGTGAAATAGCTGCTGAAAGCTGCAGAGCTTTGTCCTTTAAAAATTGCTGGGGTTTGTTACATTACACTATAATATAATGTTTCTCCAGAGTACCTGTCTTTTCAACTGGCAAGGTGATGTTTGGTAAAGAGGCAAATGAGAGGACACTGCTGAAGGATAACCTCAGGTTCCTGATTTATGTTGAGCACTGGCTGAATCCTTTACTACTTGACTGAACAACGAGCTGTTAATCTTCTCATATATGAAAGTAAATATGTTTTCCAGTAAGGAAGAATTTTCTGGTTTGCCTGTGCAAAGTAGCAGAGATGATCTTGTCTAAATGCAGGAGAAGTGCCTAATTTGACTTTTCTGGTTTGAGCACTTGTGAACATAGATAGTCAGGACCAGATTTCTGCCTAGTTGGTGGCTGATCCAGAAAGACTTCGTTTTTGTCTGCTATTAGACAGGATATATTGAGATTATATGAAGACTTCAGCAGTATCAGTACTTGAAGTGATGGTAATTCCTAAATATTATTTTTTTGATGTTCATAAATCAGGAAAAAATGTTACCTAAATTTAATCATGCAGGGGAACTTCTGGTTAAAACAAGGCTTGAAAAAGTAACATTGAAGGCAGGATAGTTGCTGATGTCAAAGGAAGAAAATGTTTTTAGAAAACAACTGAAAAAAAAAAAGAATATCTGGCTGTTTTATCTAGTGTCCAGTATCTGTAAAGTATTTAAACATTTCACTCGTGATATTCTGTTAAAAAAAACAATCAAAACAAAGCAAACCACAAAAAAACTCCTTTAAAAATAGCTGTTAGAATTCCTGTGTTGAAAATGTTACATAGCTGAGAAATCATTTGAGGAAATGATGCATCTAATGCAGCAGCTTATGTTTTTTTTAACTCTTTCTGCTACAGAAATAAAACTTAGCCGTACTGTTTAATTGACCATCTCTGTATCCCTGACAACTTTAAATCATGTTTGAAAGGAATAGGGTTGGTGTCTTGAAGGTAGACTGTAGAGTGTTTGATGAAAAGATTACTAAAGAGACTGCTATTTCAATTTTCATAAAAATGATTGTTGTAGGTTTCTATCTTTTGTAGGAGTAGGATGCACTACTGAGTTTGATACACAGGAACTGTTTTGCTGAATGAATAGCATGCAATCAAGAATGATCAGATCATGTGTTAAGATCATAATTTCGAACAGAATGAGTCATTGAAGCCACCTGCCTAGAATGCTTAAGTCATTTATTTTACGTGTATTGGTCAGGAAGGTAGGAGAAGACGGGGATGTATTGTTTTAAACTTCTTCCTCACTCTAGCAAAGGCCATCAGGTATTTAATTTAAAATTTGTGGCTTATTTTACTTTAGGTAGTGCATAATATTTAAAGGCAGGATGGGCCCGAAGAGTATGGCAAAGGAAGAAACAAAGACACCTTGCATGCTATGCAGCCATGAATAAGTTCATCTCCTTATGCTGTTTTTTTTCCCCTATATTTTTAACCTGTTTGATTTATTTAAACAGTAAGATGTTTCAGAAAACTGCTTATTGCCATGTATTTATACAGTGCACTTTCCACAGTTCTGCTTTGGGGCTTTCAGTGCGTTCATAAGAAGTAACTTTTAGACCCCTTCATCCCTATCCCCAAAGAAATGCGATTTGGAAATTGCTACATGCATTGGACTAACACACTACATATGGCAGAGCTTGTTTTGCCTTTATGGTTGTATAATTATCTTGCCATAAGAGTTCAAGTCTGCATAATGTTTTGTATGATAGAACTGACTAAAAGCATGCTTATGACTCCATTTTAACTCTGAGTGTTTAAAATTGTCAAAGGTCTGCTGATTATGCAGTGAATGGGATCAAGTAAAAAATGCATTTAGATGCTGTCCAAAGAAAGTATTTGGAAACTGGTTCATGTTTACCAGTCCCTCCAAAGGAGGTGTCTGATTTCATTTCTGCAGCTGTGAGTGAAGGCAGCAGGTTTTCACTTGGCTGTCTGTTTCCAAACTTGAGACCTTGAACCAAGGCCTTGTTCCCCTGAATATGCTGCTAGGGACCCTTGAGTTTGTCCTTTATGACTACTTCTCTTAAATTTATTGTTGCAAGTTATGTAGCAGTTGTTTAAGATCATTCACTCATTAAGTTGTATTTGACATGACAAAAGATTGATTACATTTTAATGACAAAATATAAAATTACAGTGAGTAGTTGCTGGCAACTCTTTTCACAGTAGAATTGGTCAGGTAATAAAGGATCATTTTTAATATCGTATTGAATTATATATGCTTGCATATATAGGTACAAATTGTACCTATCTTAGTCTGTTTATATAAGTGGCTTTGATTTGTAAGAATGCTCTGGAAAAGATAAGCTGTTTATTTTATTTATAGTGTCATTGTAGACACACCTGGAAATGCCTAATTTTTCTTTCAAATACTTGTCTCCTCTGTGAATATCATGTATCTAACGAAGGCAGTTACAATGGAAATAACTGATAATTGAAATAGCTGTTTAAATAGCCATTGTTAACTTTTGAATTGAAAATCTGTATGTGGAGAATATTTGCTTTGTGTTGGTAACAGTGAAGTTACTACATGCAAGCCAAAATGGTTAAAATACACACACAAATAATTTGCTGTTGGTAATTAATTTCTAATCCAGAATTATTCTGGTACCAAGACAGGTTTAGTGAGACTATCAGATAAAACAGTTATTTTCAAGTTTAAATAGCTAGAAATGTCACTTTTTTGTTGCTTTTTGCTTAAGCAGTGTATTATAAATGCATTTATTTTTTGCTGAGGAATTAAGTATAACCTAGAAAAAAGAGAATTCAAGAGAAGAATTACTGTTTCAAGTGAAACAGTACTGCCTGCTTAAACTAAATGCAAATCAAATACTTTGTTTCATGACTTTTCTTTTTTCTCCCACTGGTCTGGATCACTCTGAATTTTAAATAGAGCTTTTAGAAAAAGCAGATGAGTTGAACTGTCATCTGCTCACAAGCAATGTCCTCAGGCTGCAGTTTAAACTTGTTTGATGCTCTGGGCATGTACTTTTTTTTTTTCCTGCCCCCCCCCTTTATGTGTGTTCGTGTTTGTTCTTTTTTGAGCAATTCACCTGAATTAAGCCTCTGTTCATGGTCATGTATTAAAAGACATGATATGAAAGTATTTGATGCCTCACAATACCTGTAATTCTTGCAAAAGTAGTCTACTATGGGAATTAAGGAGAGGAAGGATGGAACTTAAAATGAAAGCTTTAGTTTGCATTGAGTGCTAGGAATCGTCATCATCTGTACTAATTTTCTAAAGAATATATCAGGAGAAGTCTAAATATACACACTGAGGTATCCTAAACCTACTTCATGTGCTACATCCTGCACATTTGGAAATAAGCCCTATTCATATTTTTAAATAAAAGAATAATGCACGTGTTCTGTGTAAGTACAGTTATCCAAACAACTGACTTTCATAAGTGGTTTTGATTATGAGCTGTATCCAAGATAATTTGTAGAATTACAGTCACAGATTTTTAGCTGTCTTAGCACCACTGACTTAATGGAGTTAGAGCAGCTGATCTGTGGCCTAGGGAGCATGGAGTTCTTCCAAATGTAACTGATGAATTATAGATGGTATTTTAATTTCCAGTTGATATTTACAGATTTACTGCAAGTGGTTGATGTACCCAGCCCAGCTCCTCTGTCTTTGAATTATGTCAAAAGATTGATTCAGTCAGGAGATCACGTCAGGTATATATAACACCAGTATACCTATTTCTAAGCCCCATTTAGTCGGATATATGGTGATATGTTGTTGGTGATCCAGGGATTTTGTTGTTGATAGAGTAGTTCCATCCAGCTCCTTTTTAACCCAGTGAACAGTGCACCCATCCAAGGCATGAGCAGCTGGGAAACAATGTGGAAGGCTTTACTAAAGTCTAGATGGACAACTACCACAGCCCTTCCCTCATCCACTAAGTAGATCACCCTGTCACAGAAAGATATCTGGTTGGTTGAGCAGGATCTGCGTTTTACAAACCCATGCTGGCTGTGCCCAATCCCCTGGTTGCCCTGCATGTCCCTCATGATGGCACTGGGCATGAGCTTCTCTGTTTAGTTAAGAGCAGCTGAAAAGTGGCTGGGTAGGTAAGGACATAAAACTGAAAGTGGTTATTTTGGCTTCCATTGTGTTTGGCGTATTGTTGTGCCAAGCATCATAAAGATGTTGGCACATGATAAAGATTGCCCTGTAGACTGCCTGCTGTTCCTGTTTCAGTATGATAATTTCCTATGGTTTTGTTACCATAAAGTTATGTGCAGAAAGTGGTAGGGAGTTGTTGCACTTGTAGATCTAAAATTCAGCATATACAAAGTGTTGGTGCTTTGTAATAATAGGTTCCTTGCACCAGGAATGCTGGCCTGTAAGCAAGCTGTCTCTATGTATCTTTATACTATTGAGTATTTTTTTTTTATGGAATGCAGTATGTGACTTCATCTGCACTTACTCCTTGCCTTTCTTTTCTCCCCATAGCAAATTCTAAAAGATTTGAGTCTATTATTTCTTTTGAATTTAGAAATAAATGTAGGTGTCAATATTCAGTTTGACATTGTTAGTTGGAAAAGTTATTCTATTGTGAATATATGTTACTCATGAATACCCATGATGCTCTATTTTGCAGACTCTTTTGTAATTAAACTTCTGTTTGTGGAAAAATTTTCTTGTTTCCTACGCATGATTCCTTATTCTTCTATACTGGATTGTGAAGATTAGACTGTTAAATTTTTCATTGTTATAAAGTACAGTGTTAACCAGGATTATGACATAGCAATTTAACATTTTTTTAAAATATAAACTGATATTGTTAATTTGGAATTAAGTTAAAAATTTTTGCAAATTGTTTTTTTCTAGTTGGAGCCGTCAAATGATTTCAGTTCGTGAAGCCAAAGCTCTTCCAAGACCCGATGGTATTGAATGGAGAAACAAATTTATTTGTGTAGAAGGTAAAATGTGAAGCTGCATTATAATTTTTAACTGTTAAGACATTAAATACATAAATCTATCAATTAGACTTTACCTTGGTTGTGTTTTGAGAAATATATTATGTATGTGCGTTATGAAAAAAATGAAGTTTAACCGATGTAAATAGTTTGGAAACAGTCCTGTCAAAAACATTTGAGAAGGAAGTTTTAAGTTCGGTAGTGTTTAAAAATAGTACTCCTGACCTTTTCTTCAAGAGCACTCTTTGCCCTGTTACTTTTGGAACAGGGATTAGGACTTTGATAAAGAGTGGCCTTTATGCCAGTCCTGTGTTTTTCTGCTCCACAAAAATAGTCATCAGTTTTGCCAAGTTTGAACTTCTGAAAAAACACACCCGGCGCATATTCAGATGACTCTCGAGGAATATTCTTTGTTCTAGAAATGCTCTGGCACTGCAAGTCCTAGCAGTGATGTGTATGTTGATCTTCTTGTGGCTACTGTTTTTGGCCAGCTTGTGAATGTAGACTTTGTACTGAACGGGAGGGTACAGCCAGGCTACCTGATGGAGTTGCAGGTCTCAGCCAGGTCTCATGGCAGAAGTGGGCAGCAGCACTATCCGAGTAACCTGATCCATGTGCTTGCAATGCCTTACGACTACTGTGGGGAGTGTACAGGGAGAAGATGAGTAGTTAAGGGACATCGGAGATGAAGTTTGCACTAGGGAAAGAGGAGCTGATAGACCAAGAGAAGGACTGAGATGTTAGGAGAGTGAAAAGAGAAGCAGGGAAGGGACTGAGAGGTACTGTGTAACTGGGAATAGTTATCATACAGGGAGAGGTGGCCTGGGCCCTGGCTGCAGATTAATGGAGGCTGTTAAGATCATAATATCAAGGGCTGAAGTTTATCCTGAAGCTCAGGATAAAAGAGGAATAGAGATTGAACAGGAGCCAAATAGTATGGAAGGAGTTGTTAGACAGTGGGAAAATTTTGCTGGGGGAGAAGTGGAATAAGGCAGAAGTCCTGTGGCTGGACAGACATTCTTCAAGATTGCTGAGGGTAGGCGTGCACCCCTGTGTGTTTGTGTGTAATTTCCTGTATTTGTGCTGCTCTGTGCAGAGAGTAATTACTTGCTGGTGAAAGGGGTTATTCTGTGGCCTAGAGCTCACCAACTTGGCTGTAGTCATATGAATGTCAGAGTGAATCCCACATGATGGGATTCCTGTTCTTTGTTTGACTTTTGGGGAAAAACCAACCAACACTCATAGGAGAGAAAAAACACACTGAAATATGATTGCACGCTTGACTTTGTAGTCTCAGAGTTGAGAAATGTGAGAATTAGAGTATCTGCACAGCTGAAATAATTCAGGATAGCATAGTGAGACATTGCCAAGGCTCTGGTCTGAATGTGGGAGGTGGGAATGCTGGGCAGCTGTGTCTGCTGCTGTCACATGATGTTGATCACTGTGTTGCAGGGGACTGTGTATTTCAAGCTCTCAAATTTTTATGACATTACAAAGTGGTTGAATAGTTAGGTTATCTTTCTGTCAGTTTGGAAAATAGAATATCAGCATACAAAAAAGCCGCTCTAAATTTTGCATTTAATGGTCTTGATTGCATATAACTTTTCCTTAAGAATGCATTTTCCATTTCCATATTAAAAAAAAAAGCAGAATTATGTATAGGTGGCATATCTGATTCCTTCCTGTTACAGTGTGGTGCAAGGCTTAGTGAGGTTTAGCCTCAGATAGCAGGGTTTTACTTCTAAATCGGAAGGGAAAAATAAAATTTCCTATTTCAACTCAAAGTAAGCTTCATGTTTATAGCAGCTGTTAAGCTGAATGACTTTCAAAAAGTATGTGTACCTTGAGAAGAAGATTTCAAAAACTAGCTAAGCATACCAGCATATTCTGGTTTCCAAATCTGTCAAATTTTCCAGTTAGTGGACTAAAATTTCACTAATTGTTATTATTGCATATATTTTTAAGATCTCTAAAATATATTTGTTTGTAGATTACACAAGTCTATGCCTGCAAATTTCCATAATTCTGCATGAAGCACTGTATTCAGACTTGCTCAAGAAAAATTGTGGGTTTTTTTAACTGTTGTTGAACTTAAGGCTAATTCTCACATGTATTTCTGGTGTTAGAAAAACAAATACAGTAGAGATGCTCTCTGCAGGCAGTTTAAAATCTGTCAGACTACTACCATTATGGGCATACAGAGAACACTGCTTTTAGATAATATTTGGAACATTCCTTGTCAGAAATTCTAAATTGCTAGCGACTATTCTAGTTTCAGTTTAAATCTTGTCTGTATCAGTAATATTATACGCTTTCATGTTGAAAAAGATACAGTTTGGAAAAGCTAGAAACATGACAGTTTTTTGAGATAATTAAATGGATAGTCGTTTAGGGAAATTGAATTGGAAGCCATCTAAGCTGCACCTGATTCATGCTTTCAGATCTTTCAAATCTACATGTTAAAAATAATCAAAAAGAATTCCTCAGGGCTTGATTGGCAGCAGTTTTGAAGTTGTGTGATTTCTTGTATTTTCGTTTGGAAAGATGATACCCTTTAGCCTTTCCCTCAAGCATCAGTGTTAAAGCTGTGTTACTTTTTTCTTTTAATATTCTTATCTCTGTGTGTGAACAAAATAACTTATAGTGAACTCTATCTTGATGGTTAGAAAATGTAGTGGTGTAAAAAGAGTAGCTGATTGCAAAACTATTCTTGCTGTGCTCCAGGGAATGAGTTTGTCTTTTGACAGTCAGTAAATATGCGGGAAAAATAAAGGGAAGTCAGCTTTTTTCCACTGATGGTTTCAGAAGATTGTACAGTTCTGCTCTTGTTGCTTTAAAATATAGATATATCTTGTTTCAATATAAAGTACATAAAGATCACAACACTAAAAAGCAGTTAACATCATGTGTAAGACACAAAAGAAATTATGTACTGCTTCATACAGTAAGGGACATGGAATTCTTAGTGGCACTAGATCACTCTGTCTGATTATGTGACTGATATTAGAGGGTTATGTACTTCTTTATTTCATTGCGGGTTTTTGTTTGAACCTAAAGGTATGATGCATCCTAAAATAAAATAAATCTGCCTGTGAATGTCCACTGAACACTAGGTGGTTTGAAGAGAAGCCTTTTAGAAAAACTGCCAAATATACAACTTTTATTGCATGAAAAAATTTCTTTGTGAATTCAAATAGCTAGCAGAAATAAAAACCTAATGCCATAGAACATGTTCCAAATTTGAAATTCCAGTCTCCATAATGGTATAAGCCTTCTGGTGTCTGGTTAATGCTTTATTTTACTGTGTCCCCCTAGCTGGAAAAAAAGGAATTCATAACCAATTAAACAAGAAAGCTACCTGTTAGCAAATACTTTTGTGGTTCTGTGGCTCTTAAGGACTGTCATACATTTTGCCCATGTGAAAGACACAATGTTACTTAAGCAGTTCTCTATTAAGGCAGAAAAGACTATAAAATCAGTTTTGTAGCACAGTGTAATACATAGTCTCTGCATCATCATTTTTTTAGTATCTGTTGCTTTAATGTTGGCAACTGTATTAGTAGCAAGGAGTATCTTGCAATTAAAAAAAAGTCCCAAACTATTACATAAATTTTGTTAGGAAAAAAAGGGATAAAAACATCACATAGATTTGTAGTCGGTTAGAAGGTAGAAGCCCCAAATTGTTAACTTATGAACAGATACTGCAGAATAGGTATGAAGTGATAAAATACATTTTTTCAGCAGTTGATATGTCTTATATTCTCAGTGTTTCACTGAGAAGCTGTTGAATGAGATGAATCTGAAGTGAGTAGTTCCAGGAGGCTCATGAGTAGTAAGTTTCAAAAGTCATATTCTGGTATGAATATAGTATTCTAATATGTTATATTGTGATATGTTATCACAGACTGTTGAGCTGTAACTAGTAATTACTGGTGCATAAATTCAGAAGAATCATAGTATGCTTCAATAGATAGTAATAATCTGACTTGGTTATGGATTACATATCATTAGAGCATTCATAGAGTCCTGGAACAGTTTAGGTTTGAAGTTACCTTAAAGGTCATCTCTTTACAACTCCCTACCATAGACAAGGACATTTTCCTCTAGACCGTGTTGCTCAGAGCCACATTCAACGAGACCTTGAACACTTCCAGGGATGGGGCAGCCACACCATCCCTGGGTAACCTGTGCCAGTGTCTCATCACCTTCATAGTAAAGAATTTCTTCCTAATATCTAATCTAAGGTTGCCCTTTTTCAGTTTGAAGTCATTCCCACTCGTCCTATCAATACATGCCCTTGTGAAAAGTGCCTCTCCAGTTCTCTTGTAGTGCCTCTTTAGGTTCTAGAAGGCCTCCCCAGAGCCTTCTCTTCTCCAAGTTGAACAACCCTAACTCTCTGAGCCCTTCCTCATAGGAGGGGTGCTACAGTGCTCCAGCCATTTTTCTGTCTCTCCTCTGGACCTGCTCCGACAGTCCGTGTCTTTGCTGTGCTGAGGACCCCAGAGCTTAATGCAGTGCTTCATCTGGGGTCTCATGAGGGAGGAGTAGAGGGCAGAATCAGAGAGTCCCCTCGCTTGACCTGCTGGCCATGCTGCTTTTGATGCAGCGAGGACACATTTGGCTTTTGGGGCTGCTGGTGCACGCTGCCAGCTCATGTCCAGCCTCTCAACCACAACGATCCCCAAAGTCCTTCTTGGCAGGGCTGCTCTCGATCACTTCTTCTCCCAGTCTGTACTCATGTCTGGGATTGCCCTGACCCAGGTGCAGCGCCTTGCACTTGCACTTGTTGAACTTCCAGAGATCCTCATGGCCCCACTTCTCAAGTTTGTCCAGGTCCCTCTGGATGGCATCCCATCCCTCTATTGTGTCATCTCAGCTTTATCTCCTCTGCAAACTCCCTGAGGATGCACTCCATTAGGGGCATTCAGAGCATTCAGGGTTTGGGACCTTTTTTTGCTTCTCTGTTTGTTTAGTTTTGTGTTTCATTTTGATAAATGTTATGTAGAAAGAAAGCTTGAGAACCAAAGTGGAATTGGCTATTCAAAACACTCTTGGGAAGCAATGATATGTTGACCCTACTGTTTTTTGTCTGATAACTTGCTTTTTTATCACTTCTAATGTTTGTGTTTGGTCTTGCAGAGCCTTTTGATGGGACAAATACTGCTAGAGCTGTACATGAGAAACAGAAGTTTGATATGATCAGAGGTGAATTTGCACAGGTAAAAACTACACCTCATTTAGTTTTTCCAGTCACTTTGCTTTTCAATTTAGTATACAAGTTAAACCTGTCTGTTTCTGATGGTTTGTGCTTTGCACAATATAAATAATATAAATGTGGATTTTTAAAAAAAATTTGGAAAATTATTTTGTAAGAGTATTTATTGTCTGCCATTAAGCATCAGGCTTCAGTTTAAATGGGTACTTGAAATAATAAACCCTTGGTCTTAGATTTTGTTGTGTGTATAAAATTCTAATGATTAATGGTTAATAGCTTTAGAATTACAACTCTGTCTTCATTAATTATTTATTCCTACATGCATTTGACTGATAATAGACAATGTTTTATACTTCTTACTATCCCATTTTTAATAAATATCACCACCAAATCTGTTTTGCTGATTTTTGACAATTTAATGAAATTGGTACTTTTCTTTAGGGAGACCACACTCATAATATTTTGGAACATGAATATTTTGAATTGGAACTTTTGCTGTCCCAGACAGGGGAGGAAAAGATACTTTGAAGCACGAAAAAATTTAGACCTTGGCTGAACATCCTTTTTCAGAAAATCTTTGCTACCAGCTTTTGTTCTTATCTCCTATCATAGGCATTGAATTTGGAATCACAATTCTGAGATCTCAAAAACATCAGTTTTCTGAGATCTCTCACTATTGAAAATGTAGTTATGACTAGAAATACTAATGCACAGAACTGCCTTCCAGCTTTAACCCATTAAGACTCCCCTGTTATGCTGTCCTTGGAGATTTCTGTTTACTTCAGTTATTCAAGTCCTTAAATATCTTGAATACTCCTCCAACAAAACAGATACTTGTAATAGAACAAATAGAACCAAAGTAAGAGATTACCTTGGTCAGAAAAGGATAACCTTTTCTTTGTAAATCTGTTCAGAAATGTCTGTTAGTTTTCTTCTATTTAACCATGATAGCATAAGAAATACTGGTTCACATTCTTGTACATAAGAGAGTTGATTTTGTGAATCTGCTGTAAGTCATGTTTACAGAGTAGTTTGGGCTCTCTCACTGTTCTGTGAAATCAGAGTGAAACTTCTCTTTACAAGTTTTCAGTGAACAAAATTTGTTTCAAACCTATGTAGTTTTCTGAAAAATATAAAAGCAGCAGTTTGTTTGTAGCTGTTTGGAAGCTGTATACTAGAGTGATGCAGCCCTGAAAAAATTTCCTCTTTATTAGGTACCATAAGAATCATAGTTGTTTTCAAAGCACAAGTACTTTTTAATATCCTGCACTATTTTTTAAGAGGCTTAAGGAATATGTTTTGTCTTTGAGAGATTATTCTTCATCTGGTTTTCAATACACATTGGGATTTAAAGGAATTCTGTGTATAGACAGGAGGACTACTACAGTTCTTTGCAGGCTCATGGCCTGACAGATGTCTTGAAATTCACACTAGAATATGGAAGTTGAAATAATCTGTTTTAAAGACACAACTACATTCAGGAAATGACAGCGTATAATATTGTTAATCAGGAACTTTGACATGTGTGTATTTGAGACAATTATTTTGCAGCAAGAATATCAGCGTAATACTTAAATATTGCTAACATCTTTGTCTTGACAAATCCACTCTCTTCTTGAAAGTCTTTACGTTCTTGATTAGTTCACTGTGTTTTATGTATCTTTTGGATTTTGCTTCCCTTAAAAAACACCAAAACCCAGCCAATCAAGAAAAAAACAATCCACAAACTGTCTCTTCAAGAAGGGGAAAATATCAACCTTGGTTTTGTGTATCTGTGATGCTTATTGCTTATAATGGTATTTAAGTTTTAATGGCAAAGATTATTTAGTCTTTTTTTCTAAAACCTTGTGCTTTTTTTTTCCCCAGGCTTGGCGGCTATTACGAGATAAGAGAGACCTGAAATATATATTACCTTTAAGAGCAGATAAACTGAAAAGATAACCAACTTCTTTCACTTTCTTTTTTTTTGGATCCTGCTGAAAAAAAGAACAGTATCAAAATCAGGAGGCATCTACCCCATGGTTCTTTACAATCTGTTTTTCTCTATAAACTTTTGTTATGGAAATGTTTATTATAAGGATGTGGCATATTTTATTACCGACATTTGTTAATACAGCTGTTCATTCAAAGATATGTTTTCTGAAAATGCTTGTATTGCTGGCTTCTAGAAGAAACTCAGAGCAAACAACAAGCATCAATCTATTTCAGGGAAAGTATGGGGATATATATTGACTTGTTGTTTGCGTAATCTGTGTAGCCATTAATTCAGACAGATTTAACAATGAAACACAGACATTCAAAGTTAATCAATGTGCAAATCTGACTACATCCTTAAGGCACTGAGCTTAGTACCCACTTCTTGTTGAACAGAGAGCCCATGCTTTAGATCTGCTTAATTTTAGTAAGCACTTTGGTTCAACTTGGCACTTTTGAGTTTTATTTCACTTGGAGTAAGAAGTGACTGTTTATGAAAATTAAACTAGATTATGGTTGTTAGTGTTCTGGATATTAAGAACTGTAATCTAAACTGGAATTTTCAAGCAACATTTCTACTGCAAAGAAGTTGAAATAAAAAAGCTCAATTCAGTATACATAAATGCTTCATATTCACCCAGAGTAGGTGTGACAAATTTTTGTGCTTCGTTTTACATATTTGAAGTAGTGATGCCTGCTTTGGAGAAAAAGAAAAAGACCAAATCAACACACCTCACAACCCTACCAGTGCTACAATAAGCTGGGCTTCTCTTTTGATTTTGTGTAAATATTTGTAAATTGATCCACCACTGTAAATTGAATTTAAGTAAGTAATATTGAAAATTTGAGCTCTTAAAAAAAAATTGCACACTCTCTCTTAGACCTCCTGTAGCACAATTTCTGCCTCTCATATATTTGCTATTGAAGACCAGTTAGTTGTTAAAACTGTACTTACCACTGATGTCAAATTCATACTTCCATTTTTTAAAGTTAATATTTTATATGGGTCCAATGAAATAAAAGTTTATATAAGGAAGGTACAGGTTATTTTTCCATTTTATGTTATTTTGTACTGCATATTTAAAATATTTCCTATAATTAAGTAGAATAGGAAATACCCAGTCAGATAGGGCCCGTGTTGCAAATCATGAACATATATTATGGCTATTTTGCAGTTCAACTGTGAACAGGTAAAAGTTTGATTTATTGCATTCACTATTGCAAACCCCCTTATAACTGTAAAATAACAAGCATTATCACTTCTTGTGCAAACTTTAAAGTTCTAGTTTATTTCAGAGTTCTAGGAACTCTAAATTATTTGCCTGATGTGTGATTACTTCCTACACACTTCATCATGGTCTAGTCTATATTGGATTTGGCTTGCTTTTTGAAACGCTTCCTTCTGTAATTTGAACAGTCTTTCACTTTTAATCTGACTCTATCAGTCCGCTGAAACATTTTCTCTCCATGTGTGTGTTCCCACTCGCTGCCGTTCCGCTAAAAGAGGCTAGACTTGGATCTCAGTGAAACATTTATTCTGATCTGCTTTATGTAAAATTGAAGCACAAGATTTTAGGAAAGGCTGATGTCTGGAATCGAAGATGCTCTTTAAGCCCTAGGTCGATTTTGGGGAAAGGGGAGGGCTGCTTCTTTTTTCAAAAGGGTGTTGGCTGTATCTTTGTCTAGAAAATTTAAAACTGTCCTAATGTAGGAGAAGTAAGAAGTTCAAACTTGGCAAAAATGTATTTTAAGTGAGCTGGATGGCAGGCACAAAATTTGGTGTTTGCGTTGCATCGCCTAATGTGTCAACATTTCTTACACCTTAAATTAATGCTCTATGTTTGAAACCACTTCTCCCTAACTGTTTTTAAAAAGTTAGTTAAAAAAATGGTAATACCTACAAGCAACTCTGTAAAAATTTACAAGTCAAGGTCTGTAACCACCATGGTCTGTGTCTTTCAAAAGAATCCTTTTGTGTTTCTCTCAGAAGTTGATGTACTTCTGATAAGCTACATCTATAATCAGAAATATAAATTCTAGATGGTCAGTTTCACCAGTTGTTTGAGGACAAGCCTGTTTATAGCATATTTGTTAAATAGCGGGCTGCAACTTTTGTCTGAAAACTTCAGATATGATACCACAAAATAAATGGTTTGAGGAGAGTGGGTAGGAACTGAACTTTAACTTTGATTCAGTTCTGCTTAGTCTGAAGTTGTTCAGAGGTTTAATGACCTGGGTTTTCATCCACTCTGGGCGAGTATCTAGAGGGAGAAATTGGCTAATGGCTGTCATAAATTTTAGTGTTAGTGTGAAGTTTTCCCTTCTCCTCAGCTTCAAAATAAAAATCTTCACCCATTTATTTCTTGGCATGAACCCTAGCAGGAATGTTTTTTTCTGAGACATCTTTGGTAAAAGGTGTTTTTCATGGCTGACCAAGGTTTCACTGCATGTGTAAGATGCTGTCTTTGAGGTTTGTTACTGCTTCAAAATAAAAATGTTTTGGTTCAGCTCTTTGTTATTTTAGGACTGTTCTTGCCTACTCATTTTGGCATTGGGTTTGCTTGTCTTTTCTCACCTTATGTGTCAGAAACCACTAGTGGCTTCTCTAGGAATTTAAGAACTCTCTTTAGTCCTCCAGGAGTTCTTTTAATGAACAGGCTCAGAGGCGCATGGGAGGACCAAATGTTAACAAGAGCTTCCATTTTGGTGACAGAAATGGAGAACTGGCATAGGCTGCAAACTGTGAAACTTAAAGTTTCTCTTCTAGCTCTTGTTCTCACTTTTCTTAGAATGTGAATGTGTAAGTGTACTCTCGGTACCTTAAGGTATTCTAACAGCATAAGGGGTTATTTTTTTAAAAAAAAAAATCAATATAAATCAATTTTAAGACTCACATTACGACTGATAAGTTGGGAGAAATAGCCAACCATGATAAAAGGATGTAAGATGATTTGTAGAAAACCTGAAGTTAACATTTGTGAATACTATCCCAAATGCTTCTTTGAAACCCATGCTTTACTTATACTTGGGTCACTGGACTGAATTCACAGTATATTTGGTGTTAAATCTAAGTCTATCAGCGAATGTGACTCTTGATTTATTGGACTCTACTTGCACTGGGTTGTCTTGTATTTTGTAGTTTATTTTTGTTTGTCTTGTTCTCTGTAATCCTTGTGTGTTCTGATACAAATCTTTCCTCATTGATTTTACAGAGTATGATGCTTGTAGGAAGAGCATGAAAAAATATGCTATTTTTGGTCAATTTACAGGTCAAATTAACTTGTGAGAAGTACAGAAGGGAGAGAACTGGTCTGGAAATAATTTGAAGGGGTTCTGGTAAAAGGGTACTCACCTTTCTCTTACTGTGCTGAAGACTGAATCAAAATTTGTGCAATATATGTATACTTAATATATAAGCATTTCTAGAAAATTTGTAATGCTGTTGCCTTCCACGTGTAAAGAATGTGAAGTACTCTACCTTAAATTTCATTGTCCTGTGTACACTGTCTGTCCTCGTGATAAAATGTGGAGTTTAGTTTAATACGCATTTCAAATACACTTTTCAAAAAAATTACATTCTCACTTTGTAAATTGTCTATGTCAATGGAATAGGTAGGTCAAGAGAGCAGAAAGATTTTGCCTGTATGTACTGTTTTGAAATATCAGGGGGATTTTAATTTACCTTCGCAGAGACGGCTTGTGCTCAGAAATACCTGGTTGGGTGTTTCTGTACTTATAACACAAGGAAGAGTTTGCTGACTGATTTATAACCACCTATTTATTTGAAGAACAATAAAAATAATGGGGGTATTAGGGTTATGCTGTGTATACAGTGGTTCATTCCTGAAATACCTTGGAAGTTCGTTATTTAGAATCAGAGGTGCTTTTTCTCCTCTTCTGAAAATAATTTTCAGAATAATAAGAAATAATTTTCAATTTGGTACATAGTGGAAATATTTCCATTTTGTCTGTGAAAAGCACTGCATTTTGTGTAAAATGCAGAATAATAAAGGGTAAATGTGGCTTAACCTAAATTCTGCATGGTAGTATAGTTTGTCTTTGGTTTAAATTAAAATTGGTTCAAGTCCACTCAAAGAGGAAATTTTAAATGTCTGTGATGAAAAACAGTGACAAGTTTGGATTTTAAATATATTCCTTTTGTATGGTTAAATGCCACAGTGCATCTGATACCCCTTATGGTACAATATTAATTACTAAATGCATTTGTCTGAGGCTTATCCAGTGGTTATTCTATTGGACCTTCCTAGGTCAAATTTGAGGCGTTCTGGGTGTGCTCAAGGGTGGAACCTGCGAAATGCACCTTTTCTTGAGGCCTTAGGAGAACTCTCCATCCGCCTCAAATGTGCTGTCCACCCCAAATTTGCTAGAGGTGCCTTTGGAAGGTCTGTTGGGGCCCCAGTCCCTTCGTCCCTGCTTCTGCCTGGCTGCCCTGTCTGCTGTAGAAACAGCTCTGGCAGCAGTGGGAGGCGAAGGG
>VZRE01008101.1:55995-84515 GCA_013396775.1 Cephalopterus ornatus
TCCTGTGTGTTTTTACAGCCTTTTTTTTTTTTTTTAAATTGTGTTCTTTTTTTATGTAGTTTAAAAGATCTTATCCAAAGTGAAGATGTGAAACCCAAGCTTCAGTACATCATGACTAACCCCTCCTTTTCTATGGTAACATGTCAAAGTGAAGACAGTGGAATCACCTGGGAAACCAGCTCGAGCAGATGTTCTACTCCCTGGACCTCAGAAACTAGTACAACTTCTGATCTTTACAGTATGGAAAGTTCACCGGTAGGTTCTCCTCCAGGAAAAGTTATCTTTATTATGGATGAAGGTAAGATTGTTCGGAAAAGGACACGAAAATCTTCAAATAGAGTGCCGATGGCTACAAGCCTGAAGGGAGGCCAGAGCAATAAAAAACGTGACTCATCTGGAAGGCAGAGGCAAGAACCAAGAACTGTTCTAGGAGATGTGCAGGCCTCTGTGTTGAATGTTGAGCAGGTGAAAGCACAAGACACAGATGAAGAAATGTTGGACAACAAAGAGGATCTAGAGAACATCACAGAAGAGCCAGTAAAACGTGCTCCAATAAGATCAATATTTAGGGAGAGTAGACTAAGAAAAGTTGGTCCAATCCTTGGAGGACCAGTACAAGCTAGAATCCAGCTGTTCAACTCAATTTTTGGAGGGACTGATCCACCCCCTGAAACATTGGAAAAAGCCAGAATACGGAGAAGTAGCTCAGTTTCAGGAGATTCTGAACAGTTCCTCGAAATGCCAGTAAAAGAAAGATTGCAGAAGTTCAGTTCACACTTAGAAGCAACACGTCCCAAATCCTTTCAGGGCGTAAGAAGTAGAATTCTTGAAACACCATCAGAGAGAAGAAGGAAGCAAAGAGAACAACTCATAGAACACACAAATCAAAGCTTTTCTTCACCAACACCACCTCTTGAAAAACAGCTTACTAAGAAAGATAATGTTTCATCTGAAAATATTCAACCCATTAAAATGAAAGAAGGAACTCTTCAACATGAGGAAAGAAAAGACAGACAACCTCTTCTGGAGATTCCAAATCAGGTATCAGGACATTCCCTGAAGTCCTGCCCTCCTAAAGAAGCCAGGAAGTGGCTAAGCCATTCACCTGTGGCAAAAACATCAGTAACAGAGCCAACAACCTCTAGGTCGTTAGAGTCTGATGAGAAACAAGTGCTGCTTCCCTTAGCTGAAAATACAGACCAGTCCGTGCTGACAGCATCAGGTCATCTGGATGAACTGAAAAAGCAGGAATTTCAGCCCAATTCTGAAGATAGAAATACTCAGCATATTTTGCCTCCAGCATCCATGTCAGAACATCCTGAGAAAGAAGCACAGAAGTCTTACTTACCTAGTGCTGCATCAGCTAAATCCAAAGATTCCACTCTAACTGAAACAAGACAGGAAGATGCTATTCCTCAGTCATCAGAAACTGCACAATCTGAGTCCGAAAAGGTGCTTTTACCATATTCTGGAGGTGAAACAGAGAAGCAAGAAACCAAGCGTCCCTTATCGACACCTGCACTGTCAGAATCTGAGACTTCAGGTCTAATGCATTCTGCTGCAAGAAAAGGTCAAGAGACAACTCTCGCAGAAACTCAAAATATTCATCTGGAGAACCAAACAAAGTCTGAACAAGACTTTTCTTCCTCCCTTCAGGAAACAGATGAGCAAGCAATTAAACTAAATCCACCAATTCCAGAAAATAGAGATTCTAAATATTTTGGCATTTCGTATCCTATTGATACAGGAACAAAAGACACTCAGAAAACCTCAGCCACAGATAAAGCAGTAGATTTTGATCAGTCTGATTTTTCCGTTGAAAAACTCAAACAAGCAGAAAGTGCACAAATGGAGATGGAATACCCAGATTTCTCATATTCTGGCAAAGAAATCGGGGAATCAGAGACAACACAGATGGAGACAGAGCATCTGGACTTCTCTTCTTCCAAGGAAGAAATAGAGGAATTGGAGGGTGCACAGCTGGAGATGGAGCATCCAGACTTTTCTTTTTCCAGGGAAGAAATGGAGGAACCAGCAAGTGCACAGCTGGAGATAGAATGTCCAGATTTCTCATATTCCAGGGGAGAAACAGAGGAATCGGAGAGTGCAGTATTAGAGACAGAATATCCAGAACTGCTTTTTTCCACAAAAGAAGCAAAGAAATCAGGGAGTTCACAACTGGAGACAGAACATCAAGATTTTTTTTCCAAGGAAGAAACAAAAAAATTAGAGAGTGCACAGCTGGAGATGGAGCACCCAGACTTTTCTTTTTCCAGGGAAGAAATGGAGGAACCAGCAAGTGCACAGCTGGAGACAGAACATCAAGATTCATCATATTTCAGAGAAGAAACGGAGGAATCAGAGAGTGCAGTATTGGAGACAGAATATCCAGAACTGCTTTTTTCCACAAAAGAAGCAAAGAAATCAGGGAGTTCACAACTGGAGACAGAACATCAAGATTTTTTTTCCAAGGAAGAAACAAAAAAATTAGAGAGTGCACAGCTGGAGATGGAGCACCCAGACTTTTCTTTTTCCAGGGAAGAAATGGAGGAACCAGCAAGTGCACAGCTGGAGACAGAACATCAAGATTCATCATATTTCAGAGAAGAAACGGAGGAATCAGAGAGTGTACAGCTGGAGGGGGATCATCCAGACTCTTCTTTCTCCAGGGAAGAAATGGAAAAATTGGAGAGTGCACAGCTCGACATGGGTCATCCAGACTCTTCTTTAACCAAGGAAGTAGTGGAGGAATCAGAAAGTACACAACTGGAAACGGAACATCAGGAATTTTTAATTTCCAAGCAAGAAACAGAAAAACAAACATCTGATCATTTTGAACTGGAACAGCCAGAATCTTATTTCCCTGAAGAAGGAGAACATGAAGAGAAAGAAGAGCTTGTGCTGCTACCTTCAGATTTATCATGTTTGATGAAGGAACTGGAGAAAGAAAACACTACAGGACTCCGGTTGGTGCATGCAGATATAATTGATTCCACCGGAAGGGCTGAGAAAGAGCAAACAGAGTATCTGGAAACAGCACTTTCAGATTTACCATGTCCCATGAATAAAACAAAGCAGAAAGAATTGTCGCAAGCAGATCCAGACAGTTCTCTTGATGCATATTTTAGTGACGAAGGAGAACAGCCGCAGCCTGTACAGCAGGATTCACAACATGGAGGTAAGCTGGATTCTAGTGACAATGGAGTGCAAGGAGAAACTCCTCAATTTCAGCCAGAGCATCCAATTTGGTTATATCCTACTGGAAAAGAACAGCAACATAAAACCTCACAACTGAGGGCAGAACGGCCAGAGACAACATACTCTCCTGGCAAAACAGAACAGCATCAAGTACTACAGCCAAAGCTGGAACAAACAGATTCCTCTTATTCCCAGGGAGAAACGGCACAGGAAGCTGTACAAAGAAACTTAGAAGGTCCAGAGCCAATATCTTTCATCAGTAAAGCAGAGCAACATGAAAACGTAGAACCAGTTTCAGAAAACAGGGATTTCTCATTTATTACTGGAGAAGCAATGCAAAAAGGAGTGGAGTCAGGATCCGTGGGGTCACATTTGATTGACAAAGAAAAGCCCTGGGAAATGACACAAATGGAGCAGGAACAGTCTTTTCCCTCCTTATCCACTGCTAGTACTCAACAGCAAGAAACACCACCACTGAATGTGGCTAAGCCAGATGTATCATGTTCCGTTGGCAGAGTGGAAAAAAAAGATACAGTACAAAGAGAGCAGGAAACAGATGAACAGAAAGCTGTGCTAATGGAAACAGAGTGTACAGATTTGTCAGAAAGCCAGGGTAAAGAGGTGACACAGGTCATAGATGAAACCAATTTGGCACAGCAAGAAATAGCTCAACCAGGGTTAGTGCATCCATCTTTGCCATATTCTTTCAGTAAACAAAGGCAAGAAGAAATGCAAACAGAGCCAGCATATCCCGAACAAACATCTTACGTAAGTATAGCAACACAGGAGGAAACAATGCAACAAAAATCAGAACAACCATTTCTTTCCTGTTTTACTGGCAAAACAGAGCAACAAGAAATGGTACATCCAGAGCTGGAGCAAATGTTTTTGCCATCTTCCGGTGGAAAAGAAGCTCCAGCGGAAATGGAAGTGAGTTCAGAACATCCAGATTTATCATATACCTTTTATGAAGCTGAACGAGAAAAAAAATGGAAACATCCAACCTTACCATTGCATTTGAAGCAACGAGAAGGTGAAGTAGTAGTGATGGAACATCCAGATTTTTCATGTGACAGAGGTGAGCCAAAACCAGGCAGCATTGTAGAGCAGGAGTCAGGACATCCAGAGCTCTCATACTCCACGGGAGAAATACAGCAACAAGCAGAATGTTTGGATTCACCAGGAACCCTGGGCAAAGCAGCACAAGATACAAGTATGGAAGTAGAATCTCAGTACCCAAATCTGCCATTTTCTGATGTCCAAAGAAATCAGCAAGAAACTTCACAATTGGATTCAAAATACTCAGGCAAAGAACAAGCAACTCAAAAGTTTGATTCTAAACATCAAGAATTGCCTAAAGTGGCCAAAAAAAGAGCCTCTACAGCAACTGCACAAATGAAGTTGAAACATCCAGAAATTGCACCATGGGAATTGGAGCATCCTCATTTGTCACATTCCACTGATGAGACAAAACAGCAAGAAGCAGCACCATTGGATCAGAAACACAGAAAACTTTCTGCTGGCAGAGAAAAGCAGCAGCAAGCCATAAAGCAGCAGTTAGAACAAGAAAAGTTATCACATTCTCCTGGCAAAATGGAACATTTCAAACATGGCCAGGAGTGCTTGGAACAACCAAATTTATCATTTTCCATTGATAGGCCAGATGATGAAATGATGTCACCAGAGACAGAGCACACTGATGTGATATCTTCTCTGTACAACACAGAGGTACAACAAAGAGTACAACAAGAAATGGAGCAAACTTACCCCTTTGGAAAAGCAGAACATAAAATGATTCAGCTAGAAGGGGAAATTTCACATTTGTCCCCTTCTTCAGGTTCAGCAGAAGCAAAAATGGCAGAACCAGGGCAGGGGCAGCCTGACTTGCTTCACTCTGTTTTCAAAGTAGGGGGGCTGCAAACACCACAGCCGAAACCCGAACACCCTAGTCTGCCATGTGCCATGGACGAAGTGCAAGAAACGATCCAGCTGGGGTTGGAAGAGCCGGGTGCGTTGTATGGTCATGACAAAACTGAGCAACTTCCACCTGCACAGGTGGAGCCGGGCCACACAGACTTGCCACCCGCAGCTGCTGAAGTGGGACAAGAAGGGGTGGAGCACACAGCTGTGGAATGCCCTAATAAGGGACAGTCTGCCAGCAGAGCAGAGCCTCCACAAGCTGCCAAAGAGAAACAGGGAACTCTGGATTCATCATCGCAAAGAGAAATGGCAAAAACGGTGCCAAATCATCCTGATTTATCGTATTCCTTTGCTAAAGCGAAACCTCAAGAAACTACACAACTGGTGTCAGGAAAACCAGCTCTATCATCTTGGCCTGGCGAAACAGAGCAAAGACAGACTGCTCAAGAGGAGAAGCCACACTTCTTGCATTCTTACAAAAAAGCTGCACAGGGTGAGAAAGCACAGACAGAACTGAGACATTTAGAGTTATCTCATTCTGCTAGTGAGGTAGAACAAGAAACTTTAAATGCAAAATCAAACCATTCAGATTTATCTGCTGGCAGATTAGAAGACTATGAAATCATACAGCCAGAGGGAGAAATAATGGATTTATCACGTTCTATTGGTGGAACAGAGCAAACTCAAACTTCTGAAGAGGATTTGGAGTATCCAGATTTATTACATTCCACAGTACAGCAAGAGAAGATTCAGCTAAAGCAGGAACAAACAGGTGATTTTTCACCATCTCTCAGCAAAGAAGAGCAATGGGAAGATGCAGGAATATGGGCAGAACACCCCGAGTTTCAGTGCTCTACGGAGAAAAGAGAAGGATTGCAAAATTCCCAAGCAAAATCAGAATATGCAGATTTGTCCTTCTCTGTTGGCACAGCAGAACCTCATAAAATAACAGAGCCAGAGCTGAAAGAACAGAGTTTTTTGTATTCTTTTGTAAAAACAAAGCCATCAAAGGCTGGCTTACCAGAGTCTGAACATTCAGATGTCTTGGATGCCATGGGCAAAGTACTGCGCGCAGATTTGTCCTCATCTGTTAGTGAAGAGAAACAAAGTGCACAGCTGGAGATCAAGCAGGAGAGGCGAAGGTATACACTACATTCAGAGGAAACTGTACAACCTAAATTGGAGCAACTGATGTTTCCAAGTCCTTGTGGCACAGAAGAGCAACCAAATATGTCCCCACTGAAAGGGGAATTTCCAGACTTCTATTTCTCTGGCAAAAGAGAAAAACAGGACACTGCACAAGCAGGGTTCGTGCCATCTGATTTTTCACATTACACCAGAAAATCAGAGCAGTTGCCACCAGAACAACTGAAATCAAAACATCCAGATTTGTCATGCTCACTTGGCAAAGCAGAGACTAGTGGAATGAAGCCACCAGATTCATGGTACTCCTGTAGTGAGTCAGAGCAACCACAGACTGCCCAGCTGGAGCATCCAGAGACACCATATTTTGGGGGTGAAATGAAGCGGAGGGATGGGGCCCAACCTGAACTGCCATGTATTAATTTGCAGTACAGTGATGTTGAAACGGATCAACCAGAAACACCTGATGTATCATATACCTTTGTCAGGACTGAAGAACAAGGAACTGCACAACCAGACTTCGAACTATCAGATTTATTAAGTCCTACTGACAAAGAAGAAAAGCGTGAAATGGCCCTGCTGAGAGCAGGACATTCTGAGAAGCGAGACACTGGGGCTACTTCATCTCTAACTGTTCAGCTGGAAACTGAACAACAAGATTTATCATTTTCCACTGAGGAAGCAGAGATGAAAAAAATTCAATCATATTCATCTCTTACTGAAAAACCAGTGTCTGTACCTTTGGGTGCTTCACATGCTGTTTCTGAAACAAACCGAGAAGGAAGCCTTAAGTCCTCGCCTGTAACTGGAGGCCTGTCACCCAGAGATCTAGATTTATCTTACTCCTGCTGTAAAGCAGAGCACTCAGAAACTGCCCAGCCTGAGTCAGTATCCTTTTTTCCAAGGAAAGAAGCAGAGAAGACAAAAAGTCTTCTACATACACCTGTGGCTGCAAAGTCAGAGGCTGAACATGAAATTTTACCTGAAGTAGAGAGAGAACTGACTCCGCATTACTTCCACACAGCTACACAATTAGTATCTGAACAATCAAATTTGTCATATTCTACAGATAAAGCAGAAACTCTAGAAAGTCAGGATTACTTGACTGTACCTTCAAAATTAGATTCTGATCCTTCAGTCTCATTTTATTCAGGTGATGAAATATGTCAGCAAGAAATTCTACCTTATTCAAAACCAGACTCTGAATATTTGGTTCCCACATGGTCCCTTGCTGAACAAGAGAAGCAAAGTATGCAGCCACTTATTACCCAGCCTGTACAATCAGAGTGTAAACGTGTAATTCCACCACATGATGAAAAACAATTGCAAAAAATTCAGCTCAGTTTGCCTGAAACAGCAAGCTCAAAGGCAGTACAGTTAGAGAGTATGTCTCCAGTGCACACACGAGATCAAGACAAACTAGAATCTTGTTTGCTGGACAGAAAATATTTGTCACCAGAGCAGCTAAGAAGTTCCCCTAAATTCACTACTGAGCAAGATGAGCAAGAAATGCAACCTAATGTGCAGACAGTGACCACAGAGTCAGAGGTGACTGCTGTAGCAGACCAGCAAGCAGAGTCAAAGTCATTTGTACCTCTTCATATGTTACGTGGAAAGTCAGAACCTGTAAGGTCAGTATCAGTGGCTTTTACTGATGATGAAGAGAAACAAAATATTCCATCATCTGTTTTTGATGTAGCGGGCATGCTTAGAAAGCAATCTAACGTAGTTTCAGGTGTTTATACTGAAGGAGAGCATAGACGTGAAATGCAACAATGTTTTGAAGACCAAAAGCATACAACCTTAGAGCATCTGGAAGCTATTTCATTAGATCTTCTTTGTGAAACTGTGACACACAAAAATCAGCATTATTCTGGTGAACAGGACAGTCCTTCTTCAGCAGAGATTAAGTCTGCTGGCTCTAGTTCTGATGAAAAGCAGAGCCCAGATATTCCATCATTTGGGCTAGCTAGCTGCATGGTAGAAGAGGTAAAAGCTTGCTCAATTAGTCCAGTAATGGCTGTAGATGTAGACAGGCAAGAAAATCATTTTTCTCCAAATGAAACTTATGATTTTGGATCAAAACAATTCCCAGCTGGAAGTTCCACAGAACTTACAGTTGATGGGATTATAGAGAAAAAGGGGCATACATTTAGAGTGTCTGAATCCGTGTCAAATGAATTTTCTCACAGGAAGTCCTCAGACACTAGCCCTGGAACACAAAGGTATGATTTACCATCTCGAGTAGGAGATAATCAAGGTCCAGATAACATTGTGGAGTATGAAACTAGTACTGTAAAGCCTACAAAAATGGAAGTAATGCAACATCTGGAGGTAGGCAAAGTGTCTGAAGTACCTGAACATTACATGAGAGGAGAAGAGGAAGAAATGGAACATGTGAGTGATGCAGAAGACAGTCAATCTGCTCCAGAGACCACTGAACAAAAAGATCTATTTAATATAATTTCAGAAGGTTATGAAATACTCAATATTCATGCTCCTACACATATTTCTTCTGTTGATCAAGAAGAAAGTAAACACATGCCAGATAAATTAGAATACTTGGAAACAAACCCTTCATTTAGAAGAAAATTAGCTGATGATGGCCAAAGAGCCCTAGCTTCTGGAAGAACCACAGAAATTTCGGAAGGCTCGGTGTGTGGAAAGACTGCAAGCCATGAAATACCAGAATTGGTCAAAAAAGATAATGTTGAGGAAACTGGAGAAACACGAGAAAATCCCTTTTTGCCAGAGAACAATAATTATGCAGTGCTGGATCCTAATAATGGTACTGCTGATATGGATTATTTTGAAAAATATACATTGATTGATGACAAATCCCCAATTAAGCCGCATTTTGAAAGACCAGTTTCATTGCCTCCTGTGACAGAAGAACCCAATGAACCTATTGAAGAAGCCAAATCTTTTAAAGAAAGCACTGAGGCAGATACTTTTGAAGAGTTTTCCTTACTTGAGGATCTGGATGAAGTCTTTTATGGTACCATGAAAGGAGAAAGCAAAATGCAGTCCTATGCAGATGTTTCAAAACCTTTACTGCTGCAGAAATCAATTGATTCTAGCTGTAAAAGCATTACAAATGTAGAAGATGAACGGAAGTCACCAGGGACCCCACTCTTTGACTCAGAAGAAGGAGTGCTAGAACGATCTCTCTTGTTCCCTACCACTGTTGCTGCAATTAATCCAGAGCTTCTAGAGGAGCCACCTGCTCTATCATTTTTATACAAGGACCTATATGCAGAAGCAATAGGAGAAAAGACAAAGGATGAAGCTCCCTCTGATGAGGAAAGTGGTAATTCTAATGCGTCTTTCCCTAGTAGGAATTCCGACACAGATGATGGAACTGGAATATATTTTGAAAAATACATTCTTAAAGATGAAATTCCAAATAAGGCCATAGGGCCTCAAAAAGATCAGACACCAGAGGATGAGTCTTTTAGTGGAGGAATTTTGACTTGGAATTCAGAGAACAAGCAGAAGGAGGGATCTGATGATGTTCAATGTGTCAAAACTGAGGTTCTGCCAGAAAGGGGTGTTTTGGAGAGAGACAAAATCCAGGTTGACAGCGACATTCAAGCAACAATTTGTAAACCAATTCATGCCATTCCTTTTGGAAACAGAACAATCCTTTCAGGAGCAAGAACTGATACCACAGAACAAAGAGAAGAAGAAAATGTACCTGTAGAAACAACTGAGCAGCTACCAGAGCATTCAAGTCAACAAGCATACAGTCAACTAGTGGATTATCAGGGAGCTGCATATCAAGAAGCTGGTAATAAGCAGGAAGAAAAGGAGGAAGAACAGCACAATATAGCAGCAGTTGCTCAAATGGAAAAATACATTCCATTTGTTGAAGACAGTGTAGACGCTCGGTATACTCAGGAACATCTTTCCTGTGTCCCTACCGTTCAGCAAACAGAGAATCCAGACTTTCAAAGACAGAAGCAGCACCCTGATATTTATGAAGATCTCGCCGAGTCAATGGACTATGACGTGATTACGCAAGAAGAACTTTTGCAAGATGAAATATCATCTCAATTTACACATGAGGAGCTATTATTTGAAGACAGGGACTCTTTTGAGCATGCTGTTGATAGTTATGAATTTGTTAATGAGCCAGAACAAAGAACACCTGTTGAGCTTGAAGATTCAGGTTTTGTGGTGATGTATCCTGAAAAATCGGCAACAAACATTCCTCAAGTTGAGAGCCCCAAAAGAGAAATGAAGAAAGCACAAGTAGACACATATTGTTACCACTGCAAAAGCCCAATATCTGCTATTGACAAGCTTTTTGGAGAGCATAAAGACCATGAAGTCACAACATTAGATGATGCTTCAACCAAGATGAAGGTAAGAATTAACTTGGGTAAGAAAAAGAGCTAAGGAGATTTATTTCTCCAGTCCTCTTTTGTAGTCAAAGGGAGAAGTTTCAGAGAGCAATCTAGAAGCTAAGTTGCAGTATCTATGAAATAAAAACTATTCCTAAACACCTTTTGGAGATCTTGAAGGGAGACTATCTTATTAAGGTATTCTCTAGAGTCCTAGGCTTGCTTAGCTGGTATTCTTGTTTGTTCAAAAGTTTAAATGGCCTTGTTTATATGTAGCTGTTAAGAAACTTTCCAACTTTCAGCCTGTGTAAGTTTGTTCTGGTTTGGATATGTGAGGGAAGAAATGAGAAGAATGTTGTTTCTGTTAAAAGAAAACTCAAGTAACAGCAGCTCACTTCACTTGTAAAGGTACAGAAGCCTCCATATGTGGACACCACAATCATCATAAAGTGTTCCCTGTCCCACTTACATGTGTTGATTGCTCGGAGATGTTAGACAAATTACACAGTTTACACCACACAGTTTTGCTGAAATGCAACTTATTTTCCGTTCAGTTCATCTTCATCTGCAAGATGGCCCTAAACTGGAAAGGGACTTTTTACAAGGGCGCATAGTGACCAGACAAGCAGTAATGGCTTTGAACTAAAAAAAGGTTTAGATTAGACATTAGGAAGAAATTCTTCACTGTGAGAGTGGTGAGAAACAGAAACAGATTGTCCCGAGAAGCTGTGGCTGCCCTATCCCTGCAAGTGTTCAGGGCCAGGTTAGATGGGGCTTTGAGCAATCTAGTCTAGTGGAAAGTGTCCCTGCACATGGCAGGGGGTTAAAGCTAGGTGGTCTTTAAGGCCCCTTCCAACTCAAACCATTCTGTGACCTCTGCCAATAATATTTTAGCTGTAGGAAGGAGTTTATTAGGTTCTACTTCTTGCCATTATCTCTAAGCTGTACCACTCCAAAAGAAAAATCAAAGACCCTCCATTTCAGTAGCCTCATCCTTTGCTATCAGTACTAGTGAAAATGCTTTCATTTTTGTGGAAATTGCAGTTCTGCCTGTGAAAACAGCATTCACATGACATCTCACTTCTCTCGTATCAGTCCTGTTCATGTACAAGTATACAGATGTTCCAGATATTTCCTCTCACCCCTCTGACAGATGAGGTCTCTTTCTTGGCACACGCTCATCTGACAGAAACACAGATTTTGTTTCATTTCACTGAAATTCCAGAAGGGCTTATATTGATGGTATTTATGTAATCTTTATGTCAAGTTATATGCATTAAAGAGAACTCAAAAGTAGGAGGAGTCCGTGTGACAGTTTCAAATATCAGGGCTTACAAACTGTCTCCATGGTATGCAGATGTATGATATCTGAGCTGCTTTTTATATATGGCCATTCATGCTTGACTTAGCAGTGGTAATTGGCCACTAGTAAGTAACAAAGTCACAGACCCCAGCCATCCCTCAAAGGTACCTGCATTACAATGAGTCAAGTTGCAAGCTGCAAATAAACATCCCATGATATCACTCCCTGGCTGTTGGAGCACAGATATGAAGCCAGTATTAAATCAGGCCACAGCACAGGCTTAGCTTCACATGATGTCTAACCCTCAGGGCTTAGGATATTCAGAGACTGCACTTGCATGTTTCTTGTTACTCTTGTATAATTACTGAGAAAACATTAAGATAGCAAAATGGTTGTTGCCTGAATTTTTTTGTTGCATGAAAACTGTAAGAGCATAGCTTCACAGTAAATGAAATGAGCTATGGATGGCGTCTGTCAGATTTTACAGGTTATCTTGACAAACAGACGTTTGTCTCCAAATTTTGGTGATTAGCCCTAAATATTTATAAAGTGAGCTTTCAATTTTACTGTCCAGTGTGACATTTACAATTAATGAAAAGTCATATGCTTATTTTCTACAGATCCAGCTGTAATATTTTGTCATAAGAAGAAGCTGTTACAAAAGGAAGCTAACATTTCTTTTAGATTTATGCCATCTAATTAAAAGTAAGCATTTTTACAAATTGTGAATTGCACCTGAGCAGATGGACAGTTGCTTTCATAAAAGGTCAAGAAGGACTAAGAAAAAGTTCTCAGTTATCTCTGATGCCTGCTGTCCCTTGGACTGCTTTTGTTTCCACATCTAATTCAACCGGTGATTTTGATGTATTCTTGTTTATAGGAAATATCTTTAAAATTCTAATTTTAAAAAAACCCGTAATAGTGCATAATTTACCACCCCCATAATTACCTTTGTTATATTCTTTTTAATGGGCTTGTTCCTGTGATCTCTCAAGGACCCTCATGAAGGTCTAAGTACCCTCACTCTCAGCAAAGCTGCACTGAAATTCATAACGTTCAAAAACTGGTATAAACACTCAGCATCTTGTTGAACTGACCTCCCTTTTTTTTGGTTTGGAAACAGTTCTGTGACTGTTCCAGTTGCTTTTTCTGTGCTTGTCTCTGTAGCCAGAGTGATACTTGAACTTACTTATCAATTGTTCCAATGGTGGCTCATGTCTAAAGGAAAATATTCACCTAAAATAAGTTCCGTGTAAAAGCTTTGTAAAATAACCTGCCTAAGTTTAAGTTTTAACTTTCAGGATCGGTTAAGTGAATTGCTGATAGCACTGGAAGAAAAGTCAATAAAGATCGAGGAGTTTGTGAGTGATATTGAATTGCGATTTAACTCAGTTGAGGTAAGTCCAGTGTTTTACCACACTTTCTCTCCCTCTACTTCTAAGATATGTTTGCCTTATTTTATAGCATTTCACCAAAATGGGCTGTTTCTCCAGTCCTCAAATTGGCTTCTCCCACTGGAAGGTGTTAACTTTAGAGGAAGAAAAAGACTGCTTTTTTTGCATATCATTGCAAAGTGAAATATGTAACTGTCACGCACTGAAAGAAGAAAGTTCCCTTAATTTTGCTGAAGCCTATAAAAAGCTCATACTGTGTCTTTATTTAGAATCTCATGTGAAGCATATAAATTAGTTGCCCAGTGTCTTAAGTTCTGATTATCCAAGTTATTAAGCCTTGAGTACTGTATTAATTTCAGTTGTAAGCATGGATTTTTAGCTGTTTTGTAGTAAATTTTCCTGTCTTAGTGCTTAAATATCAAAGTTTAATTTTTACTAACAGTAAAAAAAAAACTGTCATTGTTTTTAATATATTTCTCTAATGATATTTCTCACCGAGGAGTTTGCTTGCAGAAATAAAATTATCTTATTATCAGTATGCCAGAATGAATCTTGTGGATGGCTCATGCAAGGGTAATTGAGAATTTCTGTGCATTGACTAAATGTTGTAATTTTATTCTGCATATCAATTTACATCTGTTTTTATTTTGCAGGAAAATTGTAAGAAAAATGCAGACTTATTGGAAAAGCAGAATGAAGAGATGCTTAAGAAAGTGGTAGCACAGTACGATGAGAAATCAGAGAACTTTGAGGAAGTGAAGAAGATGAAAATGGAGTACCTGTACGAGCAGATGGTTAATTTCCAGCAAACTGTTGATTCAGCAAAGGAAACTCTGGAGACAACAGTTAAAGAAGCAGATGAAGTGGATGGATTTGTTTTCCTAAACGTAAGTAAAAATGGCTTTCATGCTATGGTTTTTATAATGCTAGTTAGGGAAGGAATTCTGTATCTAGGCTGGCAATGAGTTATTTACTTTTTTTTATATTTTTTTTTTGAAGTTAACTAAATCCTGCTAGCTCAGCTATTCCACTCTGAAACTGCTGGATCATTTGCATTTGTTGTGGGAATTCTCAGAGAGAATTGCGGAGATGATGCACAGGATGAAAACGTGACACGCTATTAAAATGGTTTTCAATTGTTTTATAAGGAGGAGGTAAAAGGACAGTTTGATAACTTATCTAGAATTAATTATTCACTGAGGAATAAGAAATGCTAGAGGATTTAGGTATTTTACTGTATAAAAATAAAATACATATTTTATTTTGTATAATAACAACAACAAAGCGATTTCTGAAACAAAAGTATCTGAAGTAGAATTGTTTCTGGGTTGTGGGGTTTCTTTGTTTGGTTGCTGTTGTTGTTTCGGGATTTTACAATAAGCAGACACAGACAGTATTTATGCACTTAAAGTGCTGGGGCTGTGATAAATATTCACTGCTGAAAAGCAGTGAGATGCTACGTGGTACTTGGTTGCTGGCTGGGGTGAAACCACGACAGTGGGGTCGGCTTAGGGATGTGCATTTGAAGTGCTTGTCTATGATGGTCCTTTCTGGATGTAAAAAAACATCTCCAGTGAATTTGCAGGACTGGACCTACCTAGCTCATACAGTCTACAGTCATTAGTCTTAAACTTTATTTAGTGGGTGTTGCAGGTCCTGGGTCCTCTGATACTGTTTTTGTGCTGCAAGACTTGTCCATAAGTGAGCCATGCTACTTTCTCCTCTACACAAACACATATTTTTACACAAGTAATAATATTCTACAAGTATTAACAGTCTCGAAGAGGATGGATTTTCTGAGATAATAATCTCCTGTTATGGAATAAGCATGTAGTTTAGAAGTTGCAGAGAAACCATCCTGGGATGCCAGAAATAAAAAGGTCAAATTACTGTCTAAAGACTGGTCACTCATACAAAATAAACCAGCTTTCTAAATGCAAGCACGCAGCCCATATATGCCCTGGCAGTTATAGAAATGATGGACCAATATTTGGCTTTCTTCCCTACTCCAAGCTACACCATGTCCTGTAATCAAGGGAATATTGTGGTAGATTGGCTATTTTGGGACGGAAGAAAAATATGGATTATTTTTCCTGAACTTTGTGAGGTACGGGGTCAGTGCTTTGGCAAAAAGATGGTTTTGTAATCTGTAATTATTTTCGGGGGTGTGAAAACCATTGGATTCCCTGCTCCTTTCTGTTAGTGATAAAAGACAAGAACTTTTTTGTCCACGTACCAGGAACATGAGCTGAAGATTCGTGAAGCATGGGCCAAACTCTCACTCCAAAAGTAAAAACCTCATCCGGCTTCTAGTAATAAGAAGTTATGAGGCAGATTTTAGCCAGAATTAGAATTTAACTATTCTTACTGTGCAAGTGATTTCTTTCTCTAAAAGCCTTGGTTTAAGAGAGTACTTGACTATGCTCCAGTCTTTAAAACTAGATTTTGAACACTGACCCCTCAGGCACTTAAAACCAGATTTATACTCTAATACCCAGCTGAGTCAGAGCTTTGAAGTGAAATATTCCTAAGCAAATAAATCCTCTGCTAGTGTGAATGCACAGCATCCCAAGCAGCATCAAGTCAATAAAGCCATGTGTATTTTATGTCCAAGGAGAGTAGAAAGACTGTTAGATGATCAGCTTTTCAACATTTTGGGGGTTTTGAAAACTATTAATACTTTTTTTTTTTCCTCTTCTAGTCATCTAAAGAGTTGAATAAAAGGTATATGAAGTATGGGTTAAGTGCACTGTAGTGAGTACTAGGCCTAGCATGCTGGATGCTTCATTTAGTATTTGCAAGCTTCAAAAACACACTGCTAATATTCAGAGCTACTTTTATAAACCTTGCAAATAACGAAATTAAGACAAGAGGTTTTATACTTGTTGCTGTAACTGACTGGTTTTGAAGTATTTTGCACATGTTCTGTAAGACATGAGTTAAACAAATAGCATGCTAAAACATCAGCTCAATTTTAAATCTCTACCCAGACATTTCTAAACAGATGTTCCTTGTACTTATTATTATACACACATATACTAAAAACCATTTTAACCCTGCTTCCATCTGTTAGACACCACTGGTAAATTCCTTTTTTTCCACTAGTCTGGTTCTGTGTCACTTGGTTTCTGAAAGGTTATAATACAAAGCCTCAGTTACATGTTGTTGGACTATGTTTCTGAACACAGTTCCAGAAAAAAAAATGAGATTAAGTAGATTTGAGAACATTACTAGGAGACTATGGGCTGATGTTTTCCCACGCCTCTTCACTGGCACTGCCTGATTCAGGGTGCGTCAGAGGGCTGGTGCCTCATCACAGCTGCATCATGGTCCACCTGCACATACCATTAAATGCATATAATCACAAACTCTGCCATGTGGGATTTTCTCAAGGGAGTCATTTTGGTGAGTCCCATTCCTTATGAGAAAAGCGTTCAATTATTAGACCATATTCCCCAAATAAATTTTCCAGGGTGAGCTACAAATATTCAGAGTGGTTGGCTGCAGGCTTCTCCTATGCAAGTCCTCAAAACTGCATTGCCCACCCCACCACCCCTGATTTTCCCA
Organism: Cephalopterus ornatus; assembly: GCA_013396775.1. NCBI lineage: Eukaryota > Metazoa > Chordata > Aves > Passeriformes > Cotingidae > Cephalopterus > Cephalopterus ornatus. Next base: position 72,867 of record VZRE01008101.1, read on the forward strand.
AGGGGCCTGGGCATTGTGCAGTGCATATCAAACATACCTTTGTCAGTGCTTCCTCAGCCACCGCACTGGTATGTGTGCTGACACAGGCTGGAATATAACAGTGACACCAGGGTTTCAGTGTGCGGTCAAATTACAACCCAGGAGAGTGGTTTGAAAAGGAATGTGCCAAACACCCCTTCAAGGTTTCCAGTCATCTTCAGGACTAGGACTATAAATTTGGACTCGCTTCTCACAAGTCAAACTGTTTGGCCGCATATCTGTATTTAGTTTATTGCAGATAAAATGAGACAAAACAATTTTCCAAGGCCTTCTCTCCACTTGATCTTTACTTGCTTACTTACACAGTAAACTTACAACTTACTCCGTTTTGTGCATGAGTTTGCTATTACTTTACTTTGATAATACCTGACTAGCTAAAAAAGGTTAAGAACAAGTCTATTTAACAATGCATGTTTTTCTAAAGAAAGTGTATTTTATATTTGTTGTGCTTTGTTAAAATTATGCATAATTAACTACTTCAGTGACTGAAAAAAAATTAAGGGGAGAAAGATAAAATTCAGTTGCCTAAAAAAAAAAAATTCTTTCATTTTCTTGGAGCTGCTTCTGTCCCAGCATTAAAAATATGTTGGGATTTTTTTCCTATAATAAACTCAGCAAATGCTGGCCAACTAAGCGGAATCTATCTTCCCTGTCATTTTTTTTTTTACTTGACACAAGCAGCTGCTTCACATTACATCTTTAGAGTCAGCTGCTGAAGTTATCTCTAAGGTCTGTGACCTTTAAAGGCACTGCATTAGCAAGCCCAAACCCCTGTGCTCTTGGGAGTCTTTCTGTGAACTTCAAATCTTCGTGTTCTCATGGGTTAAGTGTACACAGACCGTGCGCACTCTCACTGTGCTCCTGATCTGAAATTGCAGCATGGTCTAGAAGTTCAAAAGCAGGGAAACAGCTTCTCCATCCATGTTGTTCTCAAGTTCATGGGAAATATTTGCAGAAGCATATGTCACATGGTCTTTGCTTCTGGCCTGTGGAAAACTATGCAGTGACACAAATTATTTGTATGTCTTTTCTTTCAAATAGGTTACTTTCTGCAATGGATACCACCCTCTCTTTAGAGAAGGTGCCCAGTGCTTTTTCACTGTTTGAGCACTATGCAGACAGTCCAGGACAAAACAACCAGCAGTCCTCACAACATATGTCTGGTAAGAATCTCTAAATACCATCTTTACAAAAGCTAACAGTTTGGCAGTGCGTTGGACATTGTAGGAATCTAAAACCAGAATCTATCTGAGAAGTATAAATTTGAAAACCATGTAATTAGCAATCAGAGTTGAATGTAAAACGAAGTTTAATTGTGCACAAGTGTTTGGCTTATAGTAGGTACAGTAAGATGAGCAACAGAGACAGGAGTGCTAAATTGGGAGATTCTTGCATCACTTCAGACATCTGTACCTCAGACTAGCTAAATGTCTTGATCTGTAAATCTCCCACGGCTGAAGAAGTTGGTTTTCCTTGCAGGCAGGGACAGAAGAAGCAACCTAATGATCTCCTGAGGTCTCTTCTTCCAAGGGTGGCAACCCCAGGTGGATGCCTGGTATGGGAAAAAGAGTATGGGGCTGGTTGATGGCTGAGGTTCCTGAACTTGTGACAAAGGAATGGAGGCACCTGAAATTCCCAAGGGATGCGAAGAGAAAGTGGTTAACTATAGCTGGAAACAGCCATGGCTTGTCAGGGTAGTAGTGAAAATTGCACGTGATATTTCACATCTGGTAAAAAGCCTGACTGTGTGGACTTTCTGCTCTGCCTGCACATGTAAGTGTATTATCTAGATCTGGACAGCTGCCAGTGAAGATTTTGTCAGCACCAATTTGTGGATTCATCTTCTTCATAATGGAACCCACTCCATTTCTTTTTCAAGAGAACATTGCTTTAGAGCCTTGGATCTCACTGTCATATTTTGTGGCCTCCCGTTCCCCATTCACATGCACCATTGCTGTCACAGTCACTCCCTGGCTTTGGAAGTGAAGCCTCTTTCTCATATGTTTGGTCCCTGAGCACTGAAACTAGAGCATCAAATTCCCTAAGCTGCTTTGATTCCTGGCTGAATTTTCAGGTGACTAATGGGACATTGGAGAAATGCCACCTTGTGCAGACTCTCCAGTGTCTAATAGGGGTTGAGTGCACTTAGCAGTGTTACTATGGGAAGACTGTCTCTGTTCTCCACACCACTACTTTTATTGGACCTAGAGGAACTTGAATATATCTGAGACCTTAAAATCCTCATGAGATTTGTATGAATTTGCCTGTGGCATTGGAAGCTTCTCAAGTGAAGTTGGACAGGCACTAGTGCATGCAGTGTTATCTCAATGTCCTTTTTTCGGAAGTCAGATAAAAAGACATTTTTTGTAACCCACTCTGTCAGTCAACTTGCTGGTGCAAATGTTCAATGTGTCTCCGTTAGTTCCTAAACTTCCTCTTGCAGTCCCATGGGTGCAAGATCCATTTTGTCGTGCTGTATTTCTTTTTCCCACAAGTCACTCCAACATGTATTTCCCTAAACTGCTGAAATGTGGTTTTTTTGTGTTGGTTTGCATTAGCTATTGTGTTTGCTGACTCCAAGCCAGCTTGCTTTGACAAACTGCAAGTGAATGACTGTCCACTAGCAAGAGATCTTCAAAGCTCCTCATCCTTTATACCTCCTTAGAAGCTGGTTTTCATTCTTCACTTCCATGACCAAGTATTTCAATGCTATTGTGATTTTTACTTTGGCGAGCAGAAGACAAAAAGTTTTGGGTGTTTTTTTCTTCTTTATTTGATTGTTTGTTTTTTCAAGGTTACTCCCTTCTTGAAGGACAATAGAATTACATTCATACACGAAACTTGCTTTGGAATTGAATAGCTTGAATACTTAATTTATCACATACTGGAGACCTTTGTCAGACAGTCTTTTGTTTGACTGAAGCCATATAATGAAATACATGTGAATTTTCTCCAATCCATATATTTTTCCTTCTGAAAGTATGGTGTTTTACTGAAAAATTTCATAGAACCTAATTTTCACCACTTTAGAAACATATTTCCTTCAAATGCCTTCCATTTCCAAATTTTCTATATTCACTAATGTAAAGCTGTTTTCCCTCAAATTCTTCCTCCTTTCATGGAAGCCGTCCCCATTCACAGAAGCATTAGCATAAAAAAACCCTAGCAGCATGCCACAAGAAGAGTGGGAATAGTTTAAAAATTTAAAAATTATTATTTCCAAAGCCATCTCGTAAGGCAAAAACCTTTGCTGATTGTAAAACTCTTCCAATAGAGTCACAGAGGAATATAACTGTTCTCCTTTTTCAAGTCCACAAAGCCAAGGGAGTGTTATTTCTCATTACATCAGAAAACATTTGGGATTATTATTTTTCTTCCAGGGACTGTGGGGATTAGGTAGCAAGAAGGAAAACTTCCTTATACCACAGTACTTCAGTGAAAACTGAACTGATGAGAACGTTGCCCAGTTTTCTGTTGAAAAATATCATTTATTCAAACTTGTGTTGCAAATATCTCATATTTTTATTAAAATACGCTTAAAAAGGGACCAGTACCTCGACAACACATAAATGTTCTGTTTCTGAAGAGAATAGTTCAACTTCTTGCTTCGAAATCGCTTCCTTTCAAATTGTTTGGTATTATTCAAAAGGAAATAGAAATCAAATGTTTCTCAATGTTGCTGAACTGAATTTTGATCTATCATTCTTTTTCCCTTTTTTTCAGAACTTTCATTCAGTAAACTAGCTTCTGTTCAGATTTGGCATAATAATAAATCTTGCAACTGTGAGGTTTCTGTGATCATAAATAGTGGTTTCTAGGCAACTTCATGGGGGAAAAAAATGGTTTCCCTACTATGTCCATTGAAAGGAAGTATTTTCCTAAAGATGATAAATTTTTTAATTGCCAACTCTAGTTACAGTGAAAAGACAAAATGAGGATTGTTTTTAGCAATGAGAAGGATAATTTTTTTTTTCAATGGGCAGCAGATGTAATTCTACTGTACTGGTAACTCTCTGTATAAGTCATAAGGAAACAGCCAGCATCTGCATTTGCCTTGTTCATGCCACAGGGGATCATCATCATTACTGTGGAGATAACTGGAAAGAAAGCAAAAGCTTTCTGCTGAGATTTTAAGAGAATTCATGCAGTATGGAAATTTACTGGGTGAAGAAATAGAACCATGTATTTTCATTCCCTGCAATCATTTTAGCAATTAACATCTTTTGGGGCTTTTTGCTTCTTTCTTTCCCCTCTCTCTCTTTTAAGACATAATCACAGAGGGGAACAATATCTCATCTGGGGTGGCTCTGTGTCAATCAGAAGACCAAGTTTATGTTAAATCTGGGGAGCCTTGAAAGTCTTTGACACATTCTTTCTGAGGAATGATACCAGTTGTACTGTGGGGTTCAGGTGCTTTGGCAGAGTTCGGGTTCGCCTGCACACCAAGGATTCTCAGTGTCTTGGGTCTGTGGAAAAACGGCCATGCCAGGAAGGAGTGCTGAGCTGTGCATGTGCTGTAGGAGTCCACCTCAGGGCAGGGGTAGACCCAAGGCTTCAGGAAGCTTCCTGCTCCCCAGTGCTGTTAGAGCCTTCCTCTGCCTAAACCACATTCCTGCTGCAGTCAGTATCTGTAGAACTGACACACTGGATGAATGCCTTCCTGGTGTGGTAGGTCCTTTCCCCTGCCGACATTTCTGGTATCGGTTCACACATCTGTCTCTGGAGGAGGGCACATATTTTATGCTAGGTTTGTGTGGTCCCAGTACTAAGACTAGATCTTATTTTGTCCAGATTTTGAGGGAAATGGACAGCTTTCAGTGGTGAGCAGATACTTTTTTTCTGCTCCTAGTTTAGGAGAACCTGTTGCTCTAAAACTGCACCAGTATTTTGTATTTCCTGCTGTACTTGCTCTGTGGAAGTAAGCAATCTGAATGAAAATAAGCAACTGGATTGCCTCACAAACCTGTAGGTAATCTGGCTGAAAACACAGAAGCATGTATAACAATGGGAGACTTTCCTCTCAGTCCCACAGACACCGACTGTGGTACCCCAGGAGCCAAACTCAGCCACCAGCACCTCCATTGCTGTCTACTGGTCCGTGAATGATGGGGATGCCATCGACTGCTTCCAGGTCTATTGTATGGAGGAACTGCAAGCCAGCAAAGATGCAGGGGGTGCGTAAAGTCTTGCCTTCTCAATTGCAGGAGTCCTTTCTGCCCTGGTCGGGGGTAAACAGAGGGGAATATGAGTTGCAGGGGAATGACAAGGACACAGAAAGAAAAGCGGCTGTGAAGACATCATGTGTAGGACTAAGGATGGGCAATGGTTTCTTCTCCCCTTTGTCCTCCAAAATGCAAGATAAATATCATGGTCGGTAAAGTGAAGGGCAGTTGTTTTCACCTGTTGAGGTGCCCTTTTATGAAGTGGCTTGACCTCCAGAGAGGATGTGTTCATGCTGCCCCTGAATACTCATGGGGACTGCAGATAGATCTCCCAAAGGGACAGCCTTCATTAGGCTTTTAGGGCGCTGCACATGCTTCAGAAATATGTATTCACTAAAAAAGCAGCAGGAAAAGGTAATCAGTATTTCCATGTGTAAATGAAGATTTTTTCCAAAATATTTCAAATGTTAAATGTGAAATTGAATAAAAGGAATTAAAATGTTCATTCATTAAAAAGCTCAGACTAATCATAAAGTCACTTCTAGCAACCAGGCTCTGAACAAATCCATGTGTGCATGTGTGTGCAGGCTAAAGGATGCTAAGGGCTTTTTACAGTAGCTAATTTATAGCTAAGTCCTATACAGTTCAGTATGAGAAATTATTATGTTATAGAGCCTGTTATAAACCAGGGTTGGCAACTGCTGATTGTGCATCCCAAACTTGCAGTCTAGTCCTCAGTAGGAGTGGGGGCCATAATCTCCCCTTGCCATCAATGGCATTTGTGTACACTCAATTCAAGGGCACATCAAAAACTTTCTGTCAGAACCGAGTCAGTGTAAGATACGGAGATCTCAGCTACTAATGCTTTCTGGATTTTTTTAATTGACTGTTTTTAAAATGTTAGTGGAGAGGCCGAACTGTAAGCCCTACCAGCGCAACACAAGTGTGTTGTTCCATGCTTGTGTGTGTTTCTCTTAGCCCTAGTGGAAGAGTACAGAGTGACGGTGAAGGAGAGCCACTGCATTTTGGAGGACCTGGAGCCAGATCACTGCTACAGTGTGTGGGTCATGGCCGTGAATGGCACAGGCTGTAGCTTACCCAGTGAAAAAGCCATTTTTAAAACAGGTATGTATTTATTTTGGCATTTGATTAGTATTCTGGCATTTGATTATTACAAACCTCAGGTTCTCAGACAAATTCTAGTCCATAATGCTATTGAAACGGAAGGAATAGCTTCATTCAGCCCATCTGGCAGATAGCAGGCAGCTCACAGTCATTTCCCCTTTTTCTAAGAGATAGAGGCATAATTGCTCCTGAGAGGAAACTTGAAGGCATTCAGTTTTGAAGATGTTTCCAGTCTCAGGCCACATGGATGGGGCACTGGGGCAGCACATTATGTATTTCTCTTCCGAGTGTGTTGCAGTGCTCCAGGGAAGCTCTGGGAAAGCCACCTATCTGCTCCCTGCTGCTGCTCCTTTTCCTGCACACAGTGGAGAAGACGGCTGTGTGTTTTGCCTCTCTGCCATCCTCCTGAATACATCTATGTTGCATTCATTTAAGTTATTAATTTTTCAAGGGAAGGCTTGATTTACCAAGGTTACATGCTGTGTCTTGCTCAGTGGGAGACAAATCTCAGGCGTGGCTGAGAGGCTCTGCTGTTGTTTAAGCAGTATAAATTAAGATGAGTAATTAGACGAGTATTTCTTATGAGCTTCATTTGACTGATTCACTTTCCTGAGTGTTAATTTCTTTAATAATTTGTATTGACAAAACTATTGCTTCTTAAACTACAAACAAGGTGAAGCATCCTTGCGTTTGAGGCCCTTCTGCCAGACAATTTTTTCAGTGCTACAGAATAAAAGAAATTATTCCATTCCTGCAGTCACAAATACAGGGAAGAGTATTTAACAATTTCATAATGAAAAAATTCCAAGGGTATTGTTGAAATCCCTTGACAGCACCCACAGCTTCAAGCCCTTTGCCTAATTTACTAGACTTCAAATTTGTTGATAATTCTCTTTAATACTTAGTTTGTGATTCATATTTTAAGATAGATTATTTTTTTGAAAATTCAAAGTGGAAATTCAAATTTTATGGCCTCAACAATGTAATTGTAAATATGGTGAAGACTTTCTGCCCAAATAATGATGAGTTGTTATTATTAACTAATAAACTAAAATTTTAAAAAAATATTTCCACCTCTCTGAAGCCATTATTTTTAAGAACTCTCTTTGTCTTTTTGGCATCAGGATCACCATACTTTTTCTCAAAATTGAAGCCTTCTAAAAAAAAGTTAATTTCCATGAGTCTTTAATTGCTTCCTTTGGCCTGTTTCTTTAAAAAAACCCAAATAAGCTAAATAAATATGGGCTTATTAAACATTTTTTCTCAAAGCTGAGTTGAACTCCCTCTGGAGTGCACTGAGCCCCAGATGGACCTGTGGGGACACTGCTGAGCACTAACAAAATTGCTGCATCTCCTCAACACCAAATCCAGAAAGATAAGCATCAATAATGGAAAATAGTTCTTCAAAAGGAGTCCAGCTGCTTTTGATATAAAGAAAAAATATTTCAATTCTTCAAGCAGCCCGATGAATTCAGAAGCAAGAATTTAGAGTTTATTTTTAGTAATTCAGATTAAAAGTTTGCACATAGAAGAAAATGATTTGCTGGTATATGCAGGTATGGGAAAACACACACCAATACTTGAACAAAGCTGTGACTCTTCCAGGTGTTGGGAATCTTCACAGAGTTTCTCTGTTGGCATTGTACCTGTGGTGACAGTGGGCCTGGGGAGTTGTGGGCAATGCAGACACATTCCCCCAGCACCTCCTGACTTGTGCTCCTCCACTTCCCAAACCCACAGGTTGTCTTTCCCCACACTGAGGAACATGCTGTTTCCAAGCAGTGTTTTCTATGAGGGAATGATACTGAAGGCAGGAAGAATCTCTCTACCCTCCAACCACTCCCTTACAACTGATCGACTCATGGAGGCTCTTTGCCGTCCTAAAGAGATAGAAGTGAACCCACCTTCTGCTGTTGCTCAAAACCCATGTGATTCTCACCCTATTTGGCTCTTTGTGTCTTATAAAAACACTTAAATGAGTTCTGAAATATTATGATGAAATTAGATACGTATTCCAGCCACACCTAATTTGTTTAAAAAATCTCAGAAGCACAGTAACAACTTTTTCTGGTATGCTGATTCCAGTTACTCTTTAGATGGATATTTTCCAATTAAAATTTTAAAAAAACGCTTCATGTCTTGTAACATCCTGTTTACACATACATAGATGTGGATATATGTGTGAGTTGCTGAATGCAGGTATTAGGGGTTTCTGCTATTAATTTTTTGTTCTTTAGGAACAAATGCATTTAGAAACAGATGATAATCAAATATATCTGAGGAGAATAAAGGGACTATTGCTAAGGGAGCTACGAAGAGGTATTAACAGATGAGACTCTATCCCACAAATTCATTGTTCTGGTGAATACCTACATTAGCTGTTCCTGCAGTAAAACATCAAGTAAATCTTAATCTGAACTACTAGCCTCCTGATTTTCACTATCCAGGAAACTGTTACATACTTCTAGGTGTTTTTCTTTCCTTTTCTACTAACAACAAATTATTTTTCTTAAAAGACAGAATGCATCTAGACTGTTGCAATTCTGTTAGATTATGTTGTCATAAAATCGTCTAATCCCTGCTTTTGTCTTAAGCCTCCTATTTGGAACCTTGTGTCTTTAAAAGTAAAATTACTTTTTATGACTCTTTTTTTTTTAATAATAACCTTTCTTTTAGAATTGATATTAAGACTGTTTATGTGACTTCCACAATAGATTGTAAGGTGTTGCTGTTTCCCAGAAAGGGAAAAAGCAAGACAATACAACTGATCCATTCTCAACCTACAGTGGTGAATGTGCAGTTTCACACAATAGCTTTTGATTACTTTCATCTAGTGCACTATTTTACATTTCATTTTCTGTCTTGCAGTTGGCCCTGTAGTTCTTAAACTGAGTCTCTAAAAAGGAGAAATTACAGGACCAAATTTTAGTGTTGCAAAAATAACCAGGACATAATTAAACAGAAAGTCAGCATCTCCCTGCAGCAGCACGTTTTTTTCTGATGCAATTCATGCAGGCGCTGCTGAGGACAGGATTCAGATGATGCAGGGGGAGCTGCAGGCAGTGCTGCCTCTGTCTTCTGCTTCTTGAAGATTGGCGGAAATGAGGAAAATGTGCTTGAGGAAAGGCATAAAAATTTACACTGCCATTCTAACGATGTGTAGAAACGCACAGATCTTCACAGGGACCTTCCCAGCATGTTTTTTATTTTTGTTTTTTACCTGTAATGTACCCCTCTGCTGTTGAAACACAAGCGAAAGATCACTGCTGGATGGGGCAAGATATAACTATCCCGTGGGTTTTCAAGGAGGTGGCTCCTGCTTTCTCTTGCAGACATTCCCCTCCAGCCGCTGGCACCCTCTTTTGCTACATCTAACGTTCCCTTGTGTCCCCCAGCACCCGCTGTCCCCACCATCAAGGCCGAGGACTGCACGGTGTGTTGGGACACGGCCACTGTCCGCTGGCGTGCCGGCTCCGCGTCGGCGGAGTCCTTCATCCTGGAGTACTGCCGACAGCACTCGCCGGAAGGAGAGGGTCTCAGGTCAGTGCCGCGGTCACGAAAGCCCCTTGGCCAGATTAGGCAGCCGCTAATGACCGTCGCCCAGGCCCGCGGTTCGTTACGCAAGAGATTATTCTGCCTTCAGCCAACGCGAGGAAGAAATCTGCTTCCGTGCGCTGAGGAATTTAAGGGACAGACACTAATCCATGAGATTAGGCTGAGACACCAAAGTACTTCCTTTTTATTCCGCTTAACCGGGCAATCCCTTTCATTTGGGGCCAAAACCCTGGAGATGTTGTGCTGTCTGCAATCAACCAGAAGTTTCAGGGCTACATGCTGGCTGGGGAAGCAATCGCTGACCCGCAGCTGCCGTGGCCCCGGGGCAGGGCAGGGGAGGGCAGCTCAGCTCCATGGAGAGTCGTGTGATGGAGTAGCCTGCACCAGTTTGCTCTCTCCTTTGCGGAGAACAACATAGGAGTCAGCTCCGGGCTTAGCAAGGCTGATAGGGGTGTCCCAGTAATATTGGTGACCCATCTGTGCTGTCTGGACGTGCGTGAAGATGCCCCCTCAAAGCACAGATGAGCTCAGTGCTGCCAGGCTGTGCAGGCATGCCACAGGGGTCTGAGAGTAGCTTTGAAATTCGTGGTAGTGTCTGTTTATGCCAGACTCCCTCTGGTTTCCCCTATGCTGTGCCTGTACTGCACAGAGGAGAAGGCGAGGAGGGACGTAGGCACCACTGAGCCATGAAACAGTGCACTGTTGAAATGCAGAGAAAATTATCTTAGAATCATAGAATCCTAGAATAGCCTGGGTCGCAAGGGACCTTAAAGATCATAAAGTTCCAACCCCTCTGCTGTGAGCAGGGAAATAGGTTGTGGTCTGTATGTCCCTGAGGCCTGGGGTTTTTTGTTTGTTTCCCTCTTAAAAACAGTGACAATATTCCAGGACACAACAGTTGTAAAGGTCTGAGAAGTTTTGGAAGTGGAGAGGGGTGACTGGCCAGAGGACCCTGCGGAAGAGCCTCAGCTCAGCTGAGCTTGTCTTTACTTCCTGAGGAGCCTGAGTAAGGTCTTCACCTAGGGGCTAGTTCATGTGGCCGTTATGGAAGTGTGACAGACAGGGAAGAGCCCCACTCCCTGCAGTGAAAATTACTTAACTGGACTGAAGGGTTTACAGGTTTTTAGTACAACAGTGAAACTGTGCATGCCTTGCTCCTTACAAAAGTGGGCTGAAAATTTCTCTGTGGGTGGAAGACTATTTTCATACAGTACCAGTGTGCTGCATTAATGCAACCAATAAGAAGTCTTGTCCAGCTCTCCTGCCTCTTGGAGGCTCTGCTTTTTACATATTTCATGAGGCCCTCAGATCCCTGTCAGCCTGCCAAAGTTGCTGTTGGTCAGGGATCACAGAAGGGACCCACAAGGATCATCAAGTCCAATTCCTTCCAAGAGTCACAACATGTGCTTGACAGTATTATCCAAACACTTCTTGAACTCTGTCAGGCTTGGAGCTGTGACCACTGCTCTGGGGAGCCTGTTCCAGTTCCCAACCACCCTCTGCGTGAAGAATCTTTTTCTAATGCCTAAACTAAACCTCTCCTGACAAAACTTAAGACCATTCCCTTGGGTTCTGTCATTGGTCATCACAGATCAGTGCCTCCCCCTCTTCCTCTCACGAGGAAGTTGTAGTCTACCATGAAATCTCCCCTCAGTCTCCTCTTCTCCAGGCTGAACACACCAAGTGACCTCAGGTGCTCCTCATACAGCTTCCCCTCAAGGCCCTTCACCATCTTTGTTGCCCTCCTTTGGACACTCTCTGATGGCTT
>VZRE01008101.1:84581-105832 GCA_013396775.1 Cephalopterus ornatus
TCTGTACAAACATTCAGGGTTGCCCGATTCCACGTGCAGAATCTGACACTTTCGCTTCTTGAACTTCATATGGTTGGTGATTGCCCACCCCTCTGTTATATTGACATCTCTCTGCAGGGCCTCTCTGCATTTGAGGGAGTCAGCAGCTCCTCCCAGTTTTGTGTCGTCTGCAAACTTGCTTAGTATCCCTTCCAGTCCTGCGTCCAAGTCACTTATGACTATGACTAAGTCACTTATGAAGATGTCGAAGAGAACAGGGCCTAAGAAAATGTAATTGCTCCCAAAACCTGTGCTGTTTGTTTGCCCTCAAGTTTCTGTGCTGTTAACTGAAACTGACTCCTTTTCTCAAAGAATCAGAAAGTGTTCTGATTCCTGTAATCCGTGAGCAAGGTGTTGATAACACCAAGCAGTTTGTGTGGTGATAACTGTGGCAAAAACCTTCCAGGACTGACCCATTCACTTTCTCAAGTGACCTTATGCAAAATCTAACATGTTTATAATTATACTGAGTCACATTTGACTTTTTGGCCTCCCTGTGGGCAGAAGCTGGCCTTTTACTGTGACAAGTGTGAAAACTTCCCACAGGACAAAATCACAAATTTTCTCAGAATTGCTGTAGTTTAAAATTCTCTATTTGCATAAGGGCTCTGACCTCTTTTTGCACGTCAAAGCTAATGTTTTGCCACTTATTTTTCCTGAAAACAATTCCTCTCTTTCATTTTCTGAAATCAGTCCATTGAGAATAACCTGGAAATTTTCTGTAATGTCACAGCTTATGTCAGTGATGGAGAAATTTTTTTAACGTTTCTGTTTAAGGTTTTATATAAAGCTGAGGAAAAAAGAGATTACTGGTGGATGGAGCACACTGCCTGTATCGCTCCTATTCAAGGCCCCCAGTGTGAAACTAAGGTCTAGAAGTCAATCAACTTGGCTAGTAGCCAATATCAGGTGAAATAAAACAGTCTCTATGCACATCCAGAATTTTGACGTGAAATGCTGTCATTTCTTCTGTCTTCTTTCCTAGAAATCTTGAAGTTAGTTCTTCACAAGTTTCCTGAGCAATATTCCTTTTGGGGATTAGCCAAATGTGGAGCCCTTTCACAGACAGCCTGTGCCTTTTGTGCTTTAGGCAGCCCTATAGCTAAGCAATTTCCTACTCCCTGGGTGGAAGTTCAAACACATTCCTCAGCAACCCTGGAAAGTTCATACAGCTGCTGTTGGAAGCTCAGCTTGAAAGCAGAGGTCCGGGAAGAACATCCAAGAGAAGCCCTGGAGAAAGTAGCATAGTCCCATCCCACAATGCTGCTTCCACAGGTATCATTCTGGGAGCTCACCCAAGCTACAGGACACTGCCAAGGGAGCAGGCAGGGAAAAATGTCCCCACTGAACAGCTTGTGACACGTGTGGAGTCCCTGATCTGAGCCAGCCTCCTGTAACCTTCAGTATGTTACAGAATCACAGGATGCTTGAGTTTGGAAAGGACCTTTGGAGATCACCTGGAGCAACACCTCTGATGAAGCAGGGCCACCCAGAGCCACTTGTCCAGGAGGCTTTCAAACATCTCGAAAGAGGTCATTGGAGCAGTCCCAGCTCCCCAGGGAGAGAATTTGAAGCACATCTGGAAATGAAACCTCACTAAAGTTTCCTTTCAAATATTGTTAAAAAAAATACCACCCAACCCCCCCAAACAAACAAACGCACACACATACAAACACCCTAACCAACAAAACCAAACAAACAAAACCCCAAAGCAAACCAAACCAACCAAACAACCCTCCCACACCAAAAAAAAACCAAAACCCCATCCAAATCTATGTTTTCCATTCTCCACTCTCTCTCCTTGCCAGCTTGCCACCTGAGGGACCTGCTTTCATATAAAATCATATTAAATCTTTGGCAACAATGAGTCCCTGGCCTGATGCTGTGGTTTTGAAGCTCCTTCCCAGGTTGAATCTTTTTTCAGAATCTTTATGAGTGAGGTTTTGAAATCCTTCTTTCAGTTTCCAGAGCTTTTCTATTTTCTTATCGTTCATCCTCTTTGTATTGAGAAGTCAATGGAGTTGTGGGTGGAAGATGGAAAGCTGTGAGAAATGTAGTCCAGGGATTAGGTGTGTGGGCTGTTCAGATGGAAAGCTTCTATCACATCAAGAGAAATCTGTAAGACTCAGGGAGGCAGAAATTAGTGCAGTATGTGGTGGGCTTGTAGAAGTGGAAGTGCCTGAGTGTCTTCCTCTCCAACGATGCAAGACCAACATTTCTAGCAACTGAAAATTTCAGTCTCCTCATGGAGCAGGTCTAAGGTTGGAACAAGAAGAGAAAGCCTCCCTCCTCCTGCACTGCCCCCATGATTGTCCTGCTAGCTCATTAAAAAGGGTATGGGAAATACAGAATCTTTCTTTCCTCTGACTCTGCCATCACAGATAGCAGCAAGTACTGTTGCAGGTGGTGTTTTGGTGACCTAACCCCAAAACAGCCGGAGCTGGAACAGAGAAGAGGAGATGAAGCATGTGGCACAGCTGGCAGCCAACTCAGAGCTATTCACTCATCATTTTTACCTTCAAGAGCCTTTTTTCCATCATGGTGCACCCCTTTTGTTTGCTTCTACATGTATCTTGAGAAGTTTGCATACTTTCAGCTCTAATTCCACATCAGTGGTACCAGCACAGCTCTGGAGGTATAGTTTCAGTGGGATCTTGGTGCTGGAAATGACAATTATAGCACAGAGGGTGTTGTGAATCACTGCAAGGCATATCATTTGCTGGGTTCGTGCAAAAAAAAAAAAAAAAAGCTAGATGTTGTTTCCTTGAAATAAATGAGGATACTGATGAGAGAAACGTGCATCAAAACACAGAATCAAATTTCCCTAAAATCAGAGAAATCACAGATTTAACAGATAACTGCTACTATAATATTCCTTGACAATTTAAAGGTGAAGAAATACGCAATTTTTGTTTGGCTTTGAATAGCATATACCTGAAATATGGAGGTTGTATTTTCAGACTTAAAGATTCCTCTTATAATGAGGGGGATTGAGAGGAGATACTTAAAATATTTGACTTCAAATGCTCCTTAAATTTCTCTGCACTATTTTTTGTATCATGATACCAAGAAATTGAGAGGACAGTGCAAATAAGATAGCATATAATCTAAAGGCCAGGATGCCTCGTGGTTTGGTAATAGCGTTATTGCATTTCCAATCATCTATAAAGTGGGCAGGTGTAGATAATGTAGAAAATAGCTGACATTAGAAATGTTGTAGGTGGATTTCTTTTTCTTTCAAAACTATGGTTCAGTACTTAAGGTGAGCTTGTGCAAGATGTAGCTGCAGTGCTTGTTACAAGAACTCAGAAATGAAACAAGCTTCCACCAACACTGTCAGGACGCATTTCCCCTCACCTTCTCCTACACATAACCTGGATGCTGTAAGCTAAACACTAATCATACCTTCTCCTCATCCTTGCTTTTTCAGGGTCAACCTGAAGCATGACAAACTACAGTGAGTGCTGGGGAGCCCTCAGTATTCACTCTCACACTTCACCCTATCCTCTAGACAAGGCAATAGATAGCAAGACCTATTTCTTCTTTGCATGCAGCTTCTTTTGAGCTTGGACTTGGCTCAGAATGTAACAAATGAAATTCCTTTTTGTCAGCATATTCTGTTTCCTTAGTTGGCAGCAGCAGGACTGTTTTTTAAGCCTTAATCGTATCAAAAATTGATGGGCTCTTATTCTTAGGCAGCTTAAAGCTGACTGAAATGGATTACCAAGCAGAGAATGCTATTCGAAAATCTGATCACTGTTTTACAGACCAGATCTGCTTAAAGTCATGATTTTTCTGCCTCACTGACTATTACAACGGAAAAGAGGCATTCTATTCATCTCTGATGTGTAAACATGCATCCAAATTCTTCTTTGAATAATTTCATATAATTTCATATTTGAAAGAGACCCAAGTCTGAACTTTGATGGCTGACCCTATTCTGCAAGTGACTGGATCCAAAATGTTCTCTAAATACCCAGTCTCTGGGATCCAGTTCCAGAATCTGAATACCCCATGTCTATTCATTACACCAGAATGTAACTGTCTAGTTGAATTTAGAATTTTGTGTTTTGTAAATTAATCATCAGATAAATAGCACATAGTGAAAAAGATCTAATTTCTTTGGAAGGATACTAACTTACATGTCATTTTTTAGAAGACAGAAGAAGGAAGCATGTACCAGGCATTACTGTGCTGTATTACGTATTGCCACAAACAGCTTTCGAGGAATAGCTTAGTGTGTCATCCCTTCATCTCGCTTGTAAATGTTTGCTCAAAACTCCTTTCTGGTGGTCTGTCTTTCAGACTCAGATCAAAGATGTCACTATGGTCCTTTTAAGGATTGGGTGAGTCTTGCCTAGGAAGCGTGGGCAAATTTCTTCAAAGCTGAGGTGCCTACTTCTTTTTCCCTACTTCTGCTTCTATCCTTTCTTTTCTCTCACTTATTTCGTATTTGCCACTCTTCTCAGTTCCCATCTTATTCTTCAACTCATCTTCCCTTTTTCTCTTGTCCTCTATACTCAGATGAGCCTTTTTCCTCTTTCTCATCAGGCAATTTATCAGGTTACATCTCTTCCCTAAATCTTCTAGTAAGAACCGACCAGTCTGCTGGACTCCCAGTGCCTTGCTGAAGTGCTCCTGTGGTCGGGGCTTTAGAGAGCCACGAGGGTGAAGCAAACCATGCAATTTGTACCATGTTTGCAACCACTTCTCTTTACTGCATCAGTTCCAGCATTAATGTAACACTTTCCCCAAAGGCAGTGTAGTCCTGTGCTGATCACACAGGAGCGCTGAACACCCTGAAATTCTTTTGATTTGAAAGAATAGATCACAGGGGCACCCAGTGCTTTTTCTCAATGCTTTCAATCACTTTTAATAATAATTGTCAGTGTAAAATACCTATTACAGACTAATACAGATGATGCACCAGACTTTTCCCAAGGTGTCATCCTCCTAGAAAGAGATCTGTGTGGTGTTAGCAGGAATTTGGTGTGTTAAGAGCTGGCAGATTTTACCTTTTTGTGATAAATGCAGCAGGGGCAGACATGTGAAAAATCCCGATGGATGAGCACCGATTATACTTCAGTTTGTACTGCCCTCTGGTGGGATATGTGGGGGAAAACAGTCATTCCAAATGAGTAGCAACGATCTGGTCTAGCTTCTGACTCGCCTGTCTTACCTCCTCTGGGGTCACAGAAAGTTGTGCTGGGAAAGGTAATTTGTTTAGCCCAGGCTCTCACAGGGGCATTGTCTGCGGGAGGCAGAACATCGTGGGCTCCACTTTCAAAGCTAACGTGGAAGGGAAAGTGCCTTGCACGCTCTCCAAAGGCAGGTCTCCTGTTTGTGAATTTCAATACTTGCCTTGAAAATTCCTAAAAGCATTTTTGGAGGAAATTAACTAAATTATAAACGGTCTTTACCTGCAGGCATACAATGCAGTGCGTATATTCTGTCTGGCTTTGCTGTCAACATATGAGGCAAAAATGAGGAAAATCAAGATCCAGCACATGAGAATTTGTTAAGCCAATCTTTCATATTCCTGACAAAACAGAAAATAAAATTGGCATCTTTCTAGCCATCTGAAATCCTTTCACTGGTACTTCAAAGCACCTGTGAAGCAGATTGAGTGGGTGCTGATTTTTGCTTTCCAGCAATATGTGAAGATACCAGTGGTTTAGGATGTGAGGTCTGGAGATTTTGAGGCACCACAATGAGGAGAATTAGTGAAAGCCGGGCACTGTATGAAGGCAGCTTGTCTGCTGCTGCCTGCTGTAAAACTGTTCTGTTGAGTGCACAGCAGAGTGAGAGAGACAGGGCCCAGACGTGGCTGTTGAAGGATTTGTGATCAAGGAGTTCATAATAAGAAAGTGAATCACTATTTTATGATAATTCTGTAATGAAATATATGATTTCTGTGTGGCCTCAGATGAGAGTAGGCATTCTTTTGGACTAGCAGCACATGCCCAGACAGTAAAAACACAAGTGCATTCACTGTCGTGCAAATGAATTAATTAAAGGATAGGTTTTTTCTTCAGAAACTTCTTCATTTTGTAAAGCAGACTTTTCACAAGAGGCAGATGAAGATTTGACTCTGTGCTGCTTGAAATTTTTGTGATGATTATGCTGCCAAACAAAGATAAAGTGATCATTACACCAAATGATTGTACTGCGTGAGAAGGTGGCACAGAAACAATGGCCTGAAAATTTGTCAGGTAAAGTGAGGACAATACCTCAAGTTACACACTGAAGCTCCTACATACAAACTCCAGTTGTTTGTAAAAACAGTGTCACCTTTCTGATACGGAGTTTCTGTGTGATGCCTAATGTTTCAGTAGTCAGCAATACCATTAGGCAGCTTAGCTGTTCGCTTGAATTAGTCTTTCCTAGTTTGGGTAAGTGCTACGTACTCATGTGTGTTCAAAATTTGCAGATCTTTTGCTGGCATAAAGAAACCTGAACTGAAAGTATCCCTGGAGCCCAATGTGAACTATTTCTTCTACTTGAGGGCTGTCAACCCGTTCGGGACAAGTGAACAAAGCGAAGCAGCTCTCATCTCAACTAAAGGTAGATCATAATTTCCTGATGTCAAAACAGTGGGATAGAGGGGCAAAGCAGCCAAACATTTTTCTTTGAAAATCGTATCTGAGGTTCCCAGCTGGGGAGTGAACAAGTTATTGAAATTTTTATCTCAATAACTCAAATTTGTATCAGTTTTTTTCTGCTTAAAATTAGCATAATCAATAACTTGAAGTTTGTATATTTATGTCAACGTAAAACTGGTGTGACCTCAGAAATAAAAACATTGAATTCTGTCAGATATGAAGTGATTAAATATTTTTCAGGCAATCTCAGTGTCATGAGTCTGGCAGAACACATTCAGATTAAAGTTCCAACGACATTAAAAAAAACCCTCTCACAATTAAAGGCTTATGGACTTTGAGTTTCAGTGATGAGGAAGTATGCAAAGCAGTCTTAAAATGTAACAGATAAGATTCCCGGATAAATAATAAATGTTTCTTCCAAATCAGCCTCAACACTCAAATTTGCTGTTTTGAAAAAACAAATGATTGAAAATTATTCAACCTTTTTAAATACTGAAGACCTCTTTATGGCCCAGCTGCATTTCTGAATATTAGACTGCTGTCCCAATTGGGCAAAGCTTGGAAGACCCCTTGCATTTGTACCCAGTTTTCTGTCACTTCTACCTGCCAGCTAAGGTAGCAGTTATTGTTGCTTAACATTTTATGATTTGTCTCATGTTAAAGTAGCCAGCTTCTCAGATCTGGTGTTTCCTTGTCATCAATTGTACCAGGAACTCGATTTCGCCTGCTGAGTGACACCGCCCATCCCGCTTTGCAAATCTCCTCCAATGCAACGGTGATCCACCTTCCTGAGAAAACTAAACTCACGGGGTGAGTAGCAGCATGATGAGCATGACTGCCCTATGAGGTTTAGGATAGATCCCTCACTTTTATTTTTGCCTAGAGGCAGCTTTCACATGATACCAATTGTGTAGAAGAACTGAGTCACTGTCATGCAGCCCCTGGACTTTGTGCAATTTACCCTCCCCCCTTTTCAAGCACTGCAACATCTCAATAAAGACAGTGGTAGCATTGATGTAGGTGCTGGGAAGAGTTCAGTTCCACACTCTGGAATGGCCAGGAAGTCAAAGGCAGTGGTATCTCTGGGACTGCTCGATTTGCTTCAGCCCATGGTCACCGCTAAATCCATCAGAGCACTTCAGTCTCAAAGCAATTTTTTGCTGCCCTGAAAAAGGTCAGATTTGTGGACTTATTTTTTAATATATTGTGGATAGAAGTAATCCATCTTCCATACTTTTCTCCTCTCCTGAGGGTAATGTTTTCCAAAGTATTTGTGGCTTCAGAGAATTAGTAAGTGCTCTTGGGATATGTTTAGCATGGTTGTACCAGGCTAGCTGTATACATTGTGAACCTGGGGAATTTTTTAACATATTGACATCGGTTCTATCATAAGCACAGGTCCACTTGTAAAAGTTGTGACATACTGATACGGCTTCTTGACAGGTGATGAGGATTTAGTGGTTTAAGCAGATTTTTTACTGTTACAACTGAATGTACACAAGATGTTTGTCACTATGACTACTCAAACAACTATGCTTTCTAGTTTGAACAAGCCTTCAAAATTTGACATCTTTTAGATGAGACCATCTCAATGCAAAGATGGAAAGACTCTCAGTGACATTTAAATCTTTGATAAAAGCCTGCAGTTAGCATAACAGAGTGAAATTCATTAGTAATTTTAGGTGATGCTTCATGATGTGACTGAAAGAAATATCGCAATATGGTTCGTCTACCACCACACTCACTTTACTGCATGCTTCTTTCACAAACAGGTTTCCTTCTGTCTTGGGTGAACTGCTGCCTGCTCAAGGATGTCATTACTGGGAAATTGTTGTCTCTGCCTGCAGAAGCTACAGGATTGGGATTTGCTATGAGACAATAACACAGAGCAGTGTCCTGGGGCTGAGTGATACCTCCTGGTGCATGTGGTGCTGTCCTACACAAACCAGGTAAAGAAAAGTTGGTCTAGCTGCTTGGGAAGCTACTTGTCCTTCATGAAAATAAAGTTGGACAGCTTCAAGAATCATAAGAGCAGAAAATATTCTTCTTTCTTTATGCAAATTTGACTAATAAGAAAAGAACAACTACAAAAGGTCTTTAGACCTCCTTAAAAAATACCTTAAAAATACCTCCATGGAGAAGTACCTTAAAAAATAAAATTAATCTCAAACATAGATTTTATCACCCTTTATTCACTCAGCCAGTGAATAAAACTTAAAGAACTAGTTTGCTGCTTTCTCATTCTGGACTCATATCCTGAACTGCTTCACTAAACACTAGCAAGTATATTTATTTCCATAAATGCAGTCTTTTTATAATCTATTTCCTTCTGCAAGAGATGTCAAGCCTCAATAGAGAATGCTTTCTCCTGCCTTATCCTTCACAGTGATAGGCACTCACCTGTCACTGTGGCAGGACTGCAGAGTGCTGGAATCATCTGTGGTAGCAGGCCATTGTCAGGCTGTTGGAGGTTTGTTACACCACCCTGCTGATGGTGTAAAGGTGATCTTGATCTGAACCAGTATGCTTTTTTCAGTGTGAAATCGTATGGGTGTATGAAGACAACTAGCTAAATGAAACATCCAAGATGCTTTTATTCTAAGAGTCCAGAGATGCCAAGTGAAAAGGCTCATCAGCATCCCAGGCAGGGCTTTGAAGTGATGCCACATTTCCTTTGCCTACATACTGAGCAAAATGCTGTTGCCATGTGTTAAGCTGATGTATGCAGCCACCTGTTAATAGATTGGAATTAAGCTGCAGGTTATTTCTGGTAAATTGTCATGAGGAGGCTCACTGCTTTCTGGTTTCCATTTTCCCACAGCTTTCTTTACAGATTTCTTCACACTGGTGTGATGAGTGATGTCCATGTGACAGAACACCTGGCCAGGATTGGCATCCTGTTGGATTACAGTAGTGGGAGACTGTTGTTCTTCAATGCAGAGAGAGGACTGGTGCTGTTTGCCATGAGGCACAAATTCACTGATGCTGCTCACCCAGCCTTTGCCCTGGAGAAGGCAGGAGTGCTTACCCTGTGCACGGGAATGGAGCTGCCAGAGTTCGTGAAGCACAGCTGATATCCTTCTTCACGCTTTCCGTAAAATTGACAATTATAGCATCAGGGGATAGAGAGGTGAAGAGGGGTGCCAGGGAGGAATGTCAAGTCTTCACTGATAAACACTGTGTGCACAGCTCTCCCTCACATCATCAGTAATTGTAGCTAGTGCTCAGACACGTAATCACCCAGAGCCTGGAAAGAAAATCAACTTCTTCAGATGGAGATGCACCCAGTGATACACACAGCAGTACTTCTAAGGGGATAAAGAAATTTCGTTAGATACGATAGTGCAAGCTGTCTTTTTCAAGTTAATTATGAACCTGTGTATGAAATAAATGCATTTCTCACTGCAATATGTGAAAGTCATCATTTCATCATTTGCCAGGGCAGTCGGAGCCTGAATCCAAGATGATGGGCTTAGAAAATGTGTAAAAATTTCAACAACTGAAACATTCTGCAGGTTAATATATTTTGTGTTATTGTCTGTCAACTCTTTAAATGCATAAATTAAGAAAACTTGGAGACTTAGAAATCTGCATGTTTGCAAAATGAGTGAGTCCCAAGCTAGTCTTCATATCAGCCATGTAAAGTTCGAGTACATCACACCCACCTAAGCTGCTCACAGCGGACTAACATCTGCCTGACTGTGTCAGTAAATATCTGTGCCTATGAATAGTTACTCATGAAATACATGTATGAGGAAAATTGATAGTAGTGGTAAAAGTCTTCCCTTCTGTTTTTCATCCTGAGTTTGTTAGTTAAGTGGTCTTGATGGTGAAAGGAATGTTTCTACTCAGGACCTCGTGGACCACCATCCCTGCTTTTCACCTTTGCTCTTACAAAAATGATGCTCCTAATTTCAGAGTTGTGTACATTTTTCTGCATCTGCCCTACTCTCTCTTGTTATCTACACTAGCACCAGCAGCATGACAGTGAGGTGCAGTGTTTCAGGGCCATCAAAACAGGCAGGCTAAAATTGGTTGATATTAGTAAAGGAATAGGATGCTGATTTTGTCCGTTGGCTTTTTTAAACCATTTCACACATCAATAGTATGGCTGTCTTCCTGCCTGTCCTGAGGACTGAAGGCACAAATGCCAGTGGTGCTGAGCTCCAGTGAGTGTTGAGGGGAAATTAATCTTAAACAGGCAGGCAATGCTTTTCATGCTGTGCCTGCTTTGGAGATTTCTGCCTCAGGGGGCTGTGCTGCCAGACTGAACTGAGCTAAGCTCAGCTGAAGTCACTGAAGTAAAACAGATTTCAGGAGTCTAATAGAGAGAGTTTGTGTCTGAAAAGAGAAGCTAAATGAGTTACAATGAAGCTTCTGCTTTTTATTGTCAGAGAAGGTGCCTGCTTGCTGCTGGTTTATGTATGATTTAACACCACCAAGGCATGTGCTTGCTGCTCCAGCCTGCTGTATGCTTAGTGTCCCAGGGGAGCCACAGTCCACACTGTCATAGCAGGCTCAGGCAAGCCTGAGCTTGGCTAAGTCAACACAGAGAAGATCTTGTGACCATTTATTTTAAGCCAGAGCTCTTTCTGGCATTTGAATTAAAAGGTGCCAGTTCTGAGTCTCTGCTGGGGAGAGTGGGGAGTGAAAAAGCAGGACTGTGCCCTGTTGGCTCAAGTGAGTGTTTTGTAGAGGTGTGGAGGATGGTGAGAAAAGGTCCAGGATTAATTGAGAAAAAAAATACAGAAAGGGTGTTGGGGGTAGCATTACTATGAAGGCTGAGGAGGAGGAGGCAACAGAAGGTAGGCTGGAAACTCACACAGAGCAGATGGTGATAAACTAAGAGGCAGATCAGTGGTGTCAGCAGGGTGTGTTCCTCAGGCTCCTGCAGACAGTGAGCTCACTGAAGGTTTGGCTATCCCCAGAGCCTGATGTGGTACTTGGAATTAAGCTTGAAATATTCCAGTACTGGGATGATTTTACCTATGTACTCCTCATCTTCATCACTGCCATCTCAAAAGAAGGATTGCTTCATGGACACCAGCATGATATATTGACAAGGGGAGAGACAGTAATAAAAGGAGAACAAAATTACATTAAATCATTTGGATGTTTTTTTCAGTGAAGGCAAGAAGCAATTGGCTTGTCAAAGGCAACTGTGTATGAGTAATTAGTAGATCTAAAACAAAAAGTGAAAGCTTTGTCTACTGCCACACATTGCTATTCAGGTACCACCACAACATTTGAGCTCAGAAAAATGTTTTTATTGGAGGCACCTCGTTCTTAGTAAGATTTGGTTACTTTCAAGAAATGGCCTGACTTGGTCTTCTTCCTAATTTTATATAAGGTTCAGTTTTAGATTGGGCAGTATCAAAAACTGTATTTACTGTTTATATGAAAACTAAGTTATTTTTAATTGGAAATGTCACTCAAAGAGCTTAAACAGTACTAATTTGAATGTCTAAATCTAGTCTGCATTAAACTGTGCCAGATGAAGAAATGCCTGGAAAGAATATCCTGTTCAGAGAGATGGAACAAAATGCACCCCAAACAGAAACCACATACAAGTTAAGATTCCATGTAAGGAGAAATTTCATATTAGTGAAGAAAGCAGACCCTGAAAGCCGCAGCTGAGGTGTTAGGACATATAGTAAATAGTGCAAACTCTTTTGTCCTTGGAGGGCTTAGAGGCACATCTGCTATCATCTTTTACTTGCCGAATGGGCATGAAGTTCAGGAACTCACTTTCCAGAAGGTGACTGTCTTCAGACACTTGAATGTATGGTGAATTCCATATAACTTTGCATTCAGATGAACTGAGATTTTGAGGTTTGCTGCATCCATTTTTTTCTGACCATTGTAGCTTGTAACTACATAATAGAAAAAAAAGACAAAAACCTCCCAGTCACTGTATTTTTGTTGTGCTTGATTAATTTAGCATTTAGAAATACATCAAAACCAGCAAAGGATGCCACTTAGCTTGGCTGATGGGAACTAAGACTTCATGCAAATATTGATAGGGTTGTGTGGTATGTGTATGCAGTCTAGTCATCATTCCATGCTTAGAGCAACATTTTAAAAGTTACACAAGGATCTGTAAGAGTTCACCAGTAATCAGCTGTTTATTTCATTCTGAAAGTAAAAAGGCTGATGCCTAACAATGTAAGTGTTATTAATAAACAATCGGATGGATCTAAAACACAATACATTGAAAGGAACAATTTCCTCTCACTTCAGCAGGTTTTAGATTAGGCTTGTAAGCCCCCGTGCACTGAGATGAGAAGATAGGCTTGACTATAAAAGGAGAAGCATTAATTTCTACTGTAAAAATAGTGCTAAACTGAAATATTGCTACTATCAGTGGTATTGATCCACAAACCTTGCTTAGGTCACTCTGCTCAAGAGAGAGTTTAATGCTTCCGTATGACATCAGTCAGGGGAGTTTGGCAATGCAGGTGCAAACTGCAGCATGTGTGATGTGTGTGCATGCAGGAACAACTCTGCTCTTGACCTAGCTGTTCTTTCTGTTCGTTTATACTGAAAACAGTCAAGTGATGCCTTATTTTAGAAACAGATGCATTAACCACCCCCTACACCACTGTTGTTGAAAACTATGTGCATGTTATCACTAAGTCTGTTATAAGACAGAGACTCAATAAGGCACAGTACCAGTAAGTTGTTGCTAAATCCACATTGCTCTTACATTGTCTATGGTATACATGTGAAATATTATTTCTATAAGCATTTGAGGAGCTTGAATAGGTATGTAGAAATGTAAAGCATTTAAAAGTAATGTGAAATTAGTATCTTTCGAATCATCTTCATTTCAGACTAACAAGTAGAACCTCTGGCATGCTCAGGTTTAAATTTGATTTGAAAAATCACATTCTGTGGTGTAATCACAATTGCATTATTGCCATTTTGCTGATAGATTTACTGGTTATAGGGAATCCCAATATGCTCGAACAGTCACAGAATCACTAAGTAGGTGATAGCAACTCTTCCACTTCCAGCAACGTGCTGTGCAAGAGATATTGAACTAGTGAAGTACCTACATTTTTCATGTTGAGCTTGTCCAATTGTATGCCACAATGCAAAGTAGCATTGCTGACCAGAGATTACTCTGCAGCGTGGTCAGCACAGTTCCTGCAGGAGGACAGTCTGGAAGGAAATGAAACAAATGGCTACCCTGGACCTTAAGGATCATCTCGTTCCAAGCCTTCTGCCATGGGCAGGGACACCTTTCACAAAACCAGGTTGCTCAAGGCCCCATCCAGCCTGGCTCGGAACACTTCCAGGGATGGGACATCCACAGCATCTCTGTGCAACCTGTTCCAGTGCTTCACCCTCACAGTAAAGTGTTTTTCCTAATATCTAATTTAAACCTGCCCTCTCTTAGTTTGAAGTCATTCCCCCTTGTCCTGTCACTACATGCTCTTGTGAAAAGTCCCTCTCCAGCTCTCTTGTAATCCCCTATCCTGTAGATACTGGAAGGTGTTATAAGGTCTCCTCGGAGCCTTCTCTTCTCCAGGCTGAACAATCCCAACTCTCTTGGCTTTTCCTCAGAGGAGAGGCACTCCAGCCCTCTGATCATCTCTGTGACCCTCCTCTGGACTTGCTCCGTCAAGTCTATGCCCTTCGTAAGAAGGGGCCCCAGAGGTTGGACGTAGTACTCCAGATGTGGTCTCATGAAACTTGGATCATTCTCTTTAGCCATGAAGGATTTTTTTCTGAAACAAATATTAATAAAAGTATTTTGAGCAAGATGTGCAACTAGCAGTGTATTTACTATTAAATGACTGCTAGTGCTTAGAAGTAATCTGTGTCTCTATTTAATATATCAAGTGAGGGCTTTCCTTTCAAAGCAAAGAATGTGTGTTGAGATAAATAAAGAGCTTTCTGCAGTTTGTAGCCAGAGCAACACAGGAACACATACTAATAGCCTGCCCAGGTACAGAAAGAACATTACTGTCTAGATTATAAAAGCGGATTTTGGAAGTCAAACTGGGGCCTTTCCAAAGGGGATTAAAAAAAAAAAAAAAAGTCCAATTTTGCTAATGAGCCCCAAGTTAAAAACTGCAATTTTTAACTCAGGGCCTATACTGCTATAATGTGCTTCTCCACCAGAAATTGGTGCTACATTCTGTGATTGCAATGCAGAAGGCTCAGTCTTGCTGCATGGTACTGCAGTTATTTTTGCACACGTTCAGCAACTTCAGTGGAGCATGAATAGGCTGAGCATGCTGATCACATGTCGCTCATTTGGGCAAGTAAAGAACAAGAAGTCAGATAGCTCCTCACAGTGTGAGATTTCTAGGACACCTGCAAATCCATGGTGAAAAAATGCCATCAGCTTTTCTTCCAGTTATTCTTCCACAGCTCTGGACCCTGGAAATCCCCACAAAAGGAGAACAGCAATTAATATCCATCAGAACAGTATTTCTGCTGCAGAAACCATTCATGCTGGAAAGGTCTACTTTGGGCCTTAAATCATGCCCGAAGTTTATCTTCTGCTTCAGTTAACAGGACAAATGTGGTGTGTGGGGGGGTTGACCTTGGCTGGATGCCAATTGGGCACCCAGTAGCTCTTTCACTCCCCTTCTCAGCTATAAGTGACACTCAATTTACCTGGGAAAAAACCCAAACCTCTTCAAAATCCTCTTCACCAGTTACTCCACCAAGTACTACAGGGTTGTGGCCCAATGTAAGGAAGTATTTGATGTTCTGGTACTGAATGCTAGCTTTCCAACTGCTTTGTAGTGTATGCCTCATTTTTAAAAAAGCAGGATCTCTGCTAACAGCAAAATGTTACAAGAAATCCCAAGTTACACAGAGATCTGTCTTTGTTGTAATTTTTATACTGTTGTGTTTCAAACAAGACTAGAAATAATTTAAGATCTTAACAATAGTGAAACTGTTCCCTTAACTAGGATAATTTTGATCTTGAATTAAGCAGGCTAACTTTAGTTTTCAAAGCTTAAAATAAT
Source organism: Cephalopterus ornatus (assembly GCA_013396775.1). Lineage (NCBI taxonomy): Eukaryota > Metazoa > Chordata > Aves > Passeriformes > Cotingidae > Cephalopterus > Cephalopterus ornatus. Next base: position 100,213 of record VZRE01008101.1, read on the forward strand.
TATCTGCCTTTTACAGATTAGTGTCTGTGTTTCAAGGTGGTACACATGCTCTGTTCATATCCCACCTGGTAACGGCAAGGCAGATCTATTGTCTGTAGTGCAGTGGTTATGGAGGACATTAAAGACTATGAAGCAACAGACTTAAGCCTGCAATGCTCAAGAGGATGCAAAACCCCAACAAATCCATGACTGGCACCACCCGTGTGTAAACATGACGATGGGCAAAAGCTTGTAGGTATTACTGATATTACTCAAGGAAGATGTGAATGCTGACTTTTACTGCACAAAGGAGTAAATAGGAAAGAGAGATATGCTGGATGTTAGGATTTATTTAACAGATGTGTGACAGCGCATTAACAACTGTATGTGGCACTTAGTGCTGTGGTCTAGTTGACAAGGTGGTGATCAGTCAAAGGTTGGAGTTGATGATCTTGGAGGTCTTTTCTAACCTAAGTGATTCTGTTATTCTGTGAACTAACTCCTCTTTTTAATGTACAGTCAATTAGACTGCATATGAACCCAATGGATCATATACATTTGAACTGGAAAAGCAAACATTTTGCCAGACTCATGGTGCTGAAATTCATCCAGAGCGACAGTTCCCACACTACTTGACATAGTCTGGTTCCTTGGACACCTCCCTCCAGCAGAGAACTGTGGAACAGCCACCACTGATTCACTGTCTGCCTCAGCTGAGGCTTCCAGTCTGGTTTGTAGACAAAGGAGAATATATCTGCAGAAATAATGTTAACAGCGAGAAGAAAAGCAGACACTGCCAGCAGGGGCAGCTTCCTCGGACTGCCACCGCAGGAACCATTGAAAAGGACCACAATGCTGGACTACAGTTACACCTTCTTAACCCTGTAGAGGTCCAGCAGGATAAACTGTTAAATCAGCCCTCTCAGCCCCTTGATTCTACACTTATGGAAATAGAAAACCAGAAATGACAGAATGGCAAGTTTTAAATCAGGCAGTAGAAAGACTACAGAATGCGCTGGCACGTGAAACAACTCCTAACCGCAGCTGAAAATGGTAGCTAAGTGTGATGTGTACTTGACTTATGAGCCATGTGTCTCTTGCTGTAATTCTGAAATAGTGCAATTATTGTTTTTTATGCCTCACTGAAATTTGCACAGTCCGGCTTCAACAAATAGTAATTTTTTTTAAATTAAAAATAAAAAAAAAGGACTCAATAAGGAAAATCTTGACTTGCTGTGTGCAACGAGCAGTTTGTAATCCCTTCTATGAGTTTCCCTGTTCTCTCCCAGGTGGAAAGGTGCTTGTATCATGAATCCAGGCCAGCTCCAGTATGGCACCATAGTATATGTTAAATCATCCCCACTGAATTGTGTCTAGTTGGCTAGCAAAGAGTCAAGCCCTGTTTGGTTGGCTCACTGGTGTGGTTAAGTCAACCAACAGCTTGTTCAATCCTACCTACCTTTCACAGATGTGCTCTGGAACCAAGGATTGTGCCACAGGAGCAAGAGGAGCTTTCTTAACTGCCAAGACCTCAAAACTAGAGCAGAGAGAGGTGTGCCCCCACTGCCCCGAGCGGGAAGCAGTGGAGCCCTGACTTAGAGGCAGCTCTGACTCGGCATTGGCAGCACTAGGAGTGATAGCGGCTCCCCCCCCACCAGCCACCCCCAGGGAGCACGAGCAACCAGGAGCATAGCACTGCAGTGTGTGCAGCAGTTCACAGTGAAGGCTGCTCAGGATGGGTGCTGAGGCACTGCCAGTTCAAACACGGCTCAGCTGGTGGTCATCATGCATGGTTTCCACTCAGCCAAAAGTTGCATGCTCTTTGTGCACAAAAAAGGATGTGGTGACCCAGATGGAGCTCTCACAGAAACATGGAGCTGTCCAGGTCTCAGGCTGCAGGGAGTGCCAGAGCCTGGCACTGCTCCCAGAAGGCAGCAGAGAAAACATTTTTGTGAGATGTGATCATGTGGACTGTCTGCTTAGCCTGGTAATAGAGCTGAGGGAGGAAGGAGAAAGCCTGAGAAGTATTGGGGACTCTGAGGAGGAGATTGAGTGGTAGGCCTGTATAGGTAGATCCTACCCCTTAAACAAACACACGTGCTGTCCACAGCACAAGAAGCAAATGAACCTCTGCCCTCTCACCACCAGGCAGTAGGAGGGGACATTAGACATGGAGGGGAATTAGAACAGTTTCCTGCTTGGGGTGGCAGGCAAGTCCTTTCCTGACCTACCTCACCTCCCCAGGTGCCCTTATGCAATAGGTATGAGGTTTTGGAACTCAAGGACCAGGGAAATGAGAACGCGGATGAAGGTTCATCCAAGTCAGAGGGGTTACCTAGGACAGGGTATCATGACCACTTCAATCAAAGAAAAAAAAAAAGAAGGGTAGTTGTCATTGGTGACTCCCTGCTGAGAGGAGCAGAGGGCTCGATACGCCGACCGAATCCAACACATAGGGAAGCATGTTGTCTCCTTGGGGCCACATCACCAAAAAACTTCACAGCATGGTGCAGCCCACTGATTATTACCTGCTGCTGATTTTGCAGGTGAACAGCAACAAAGTCCCAACAGCAGGTCTACAGACAATCACAGAATGGGACCTTAAAGATCATCTCTTTCCAACCCCTCTGACATGGAATGCAATTCATTCAGTCAGCGGCCCCATCCAGTATGGTCTTGAACACTTCCAAGGATGGAGCATCCACAACTCCTGAGAAATGCATCAGCAACAGTAGGAAAACCAAGGAGAATCTCTATACTTTGTGGGATGTGGGGAAAACAGTGACTAAGGGTGAGAAAAAGATTGAGGCACTTAATGCCGCCTTTACCTCAGTCTTTGATTGTCCTCAAGGTACCCTGCCCCTTGAAGTTGGATCAGGAGCAGAATGAAGGCCCATAATCCAGGAGGGAACAGTCAATGACCTGCTATGCCACTAAGGTCTGCACAAGTCCATGGGGCTGGGCGAGGTCCACCCAGGAGTACTGAGAGAGTTGGTGAAAGAGCTTAACCAAAACGCTTTCAATCATTTACCAGCAGTTCTGGTCAACTAGGGAGGTCCAAGCTGACCAGGAGTTGGCAAATGTGGCACTCATCTACAAGGAGGGTTGGAAGGAACATCTGGGAAACTACAAGCCTGTCAGCCTGACCTGCCTGCTGGGGAAGGTCATGGAGCAGCTCATAGTGAGTGCCATCACAAGGTATGTGCAGGGCAACCAGAGGACTGGGCCCAGCCAGCACGGGCTTGTGAAAGGCAGGTTCTACTTGACCAATGTGATCTCCTTCTATGACAGAATGCCCTACTTAGTAGATTAGGGAAAGACTGTGGATGTTGTCTGCCTGGACTTCAGTAAAGCTTTTGACACTGTGTCTCACAGTATTCTCCTGGGGAAACCAGCTACTAATGCCTTGGACAGGTGCACTCTTCACTGGGTGAAAAACTGGCTGAATGGACAGGCCAGAGAGTGGTGATACATGGAATTACGTCCACATGATGGCTAGTCACCAGTGGTGTTCCCCAGGGCTCAGTGTAGGGCCAGTTCTGTTTGATATCTTCAGCAATGATCTGAACCAGCAGATTGAGTGCACCCTCAGTCAGTTTGCAGATGAGTGTTGGTTTGCTGGAGGACAGGAAGGCCCTGTAGAGGGATCTGGACAGGCTGGATCCATGGGCTGAGGCCAGTGGTATGAGGTTTAATAAGGTGAAGTGTCAGGTCCTGCTCGTGGGTCACGACAACCCCATGCAGTGCTACAGGCAGGACGCAGAGTGGCTGAAAACCTGCCAGTGGGGCTGCTGTTTGGACATGACCAGCAGTGTGCCCAGGTAGCCAAGGAGGCCACCGTCTTCCTGGCTTGGATCAGAAATAGTGTGGCCAGCAGGACCAGGACACTGACCATCTTTCTGTACTTGGCACTGGCCACACCATGAATTCTGGGTTCAGTTTTGGGCCCTTCAAGACTAGGAAGAACACTGAGGTGCTGGAGCGAGCCTGGAAAAGGGCAACGGAGCTGGTGAAGGGTCTGTGAGGACTGGCGAGGGAGCTGTGGGCGTTTAGTCTGGAGAAAAGGAGACTCAAAAGGGATCTTATCACTCTCTGCAACTATCTGAAAGGATGTTGTAGTCAGGTGGTGGCTGGTCTCTTCTCTGAGGTAACAAGTGACAGGATGAGAGGAAATGGCCTCAAGATGCACAAGGGGAGGTTTAGATGGAATATTAGGGAAAAAACTTTATAGAAAGCATTGTCAAACATTGGAACAGGCTGTCCAGGGAAGTGGTGGAGTCACCATCCCTGAAAGTGTTCAAAAAGGGTTTGAGTGTGGCAGTTGGGGAAATGGTTTAGTGGTGAACATCATGGTGGTACTGGGCTGGTGTTTGAACATAAAGGTCTTTTCCAACCTTAATGATTCTATAATTCTATGATTTTATCTACAACCAGTAGATATAACACCTACAAGTAAGCACACTAGCAGCCATAGCAAGTATCAGATTTTCTCTCACATTTCTCCTGCAGCCTGTAGTGACAGCTCTGATTTCTGTTTCTGCAAGTGTCTAATTCAGTGACTGCAGCAGTGTGAGAAGCACTCTCACTTCCTCCTGCTTTAGTCTCCAGTCAAAGTATGCATGTGTGGAAGTACATCATGCAAGTACAGCTTCACAAGAAGGACTGACAAATTCCTAAAACAGTTTCCTCTGATTGCACTCCTTGAATGACCCTGGTGCAACTGATGAGTATTTGGGCAGTTTTATGCCAGCACATTAGTTCTTGTAACTGAGATTGAGGAAAGAAGAAGAACTATTTTTTTTTTTAATGTGCTGTGTGGAACTTTCAGGGAAAAAAGCAGAAGACAGGGTAATGTTTCTAAGCCACGTAATTCTGAATTACTCAAACAAGATGGGTCTACATCTTTTGTTATATATTCTGCTTTGGAATACAGTGCCATTTCCTCTTGAACCCCAAAGATCTACCAGTCTAAAAGCTCTAGCTGCTAAATCACAGAATCACAGAATGTTTGAGTTTGTAAGGGACCTTTGTAGGTCATCTTGCCCAACAAGCAGGGCCACCTATAACTGGCTGCCCAGGATAATGTTCAGGTGGCTTTTTTTTGTATCCTGCTGGGTGAAGGCCTTGGGATGCCCTAGAGCTGCTTGGCACCTCCCCAACTCCCCCTTCTCCCAGTGTTGGGCTCACTGCAGAGGGCAAGGGCCTTGAGCTTAGTTGTAGCACTGCTGCAAGGATATTGATGCCTAAAAGGATGAGGAGAAAAAGACTCCAGACCAATTTAGCATGAGAGATGAGATAAGAAGGTATAGGTTTTAATGAGCCTCCAGACTTCAAAGAATACAGTTACACATGCGCCCAGAATGCAGGTGTTACAAACTTTTATAATGATTTTCATCCAAACCCCATCCAGCCATCCCCCGGTTCTGCCCCATTCTGCCCCCGACACGCNNCCCCGACACGCCCCTTCGGGAATTGAGTGTAGGGGACTTTGGGACCCCCTCTTCCTCATCTTCATCTTCCTCGAAGCACATGCAGTTCCTGGAGGTTTTCCAAAGCTCTGGGCTTGAAAGTCGTTGTGTCTATGTCTGTATCTTGAAAGGTAGACTAAGCACGCTAATGGAATTTAGAGGGATGGATAAGG
>VZRE01008102.1:0-27604 GCA_013396775.1 Cephalopterus ornatus
GCCGGGCACCCGTCGGGCACGGAGCAGGGGCTGCGGTGGGCGCCGAGTGCCCGCGGGGCCCCGGCCCGTGCCCCGGGGGCGAAGGCACCGTGCCCTTGTGCCGCGGAGTGCTGATGTGTCACCGCCGCCGCGCTCGGGGCCGCCCCGGCACGGCCAGAAACAGCGCCGAGTTCCGTCCTATTTCTAGCTCCGAAAGCTAGAAATGGCAATTCCGCCTTGGCAGACGCGTTGAACAGCCTTTCTACAGCCTGTGTGTTCTCCCTGCAGCGCGGGTTAAGGCTCCCGTTGTGCTCACAAAGTTCTTCTCGAGTCGCCCCCCTCTCGTAGAAAGTATTGACGTCCACCGCACATAAAGTTCTACCTTCGTGGGGTTTTTTACAGGCTGCGCTTTTGGGGTTTTTTTGATAGGCTTTAACTCGGTTGGTATTGCTTAATTCGTAAACGTCGATTTTTGACTCTTACGTGAGGCGACGTGAAGGAAATTTGCCGAGAGATGAGCTTTTTTCCCCCCCCCGCCTTTGAAAGCAAATCACAAAAATAGGTATTATTTAATGCGAGTATCTTTCTAAATGTCTGCCCGCCGTTCTTTTAAGCTTTTGACTTTTAAACACCTCCTTTTCAAAAGCAAAACAGAAACCTGTGATTTCTGAAGAGCCGTGCAGGGTACAGGAGAAAGCTAAAATGCGTATTTTGTTTAAAAGTTGTACGTTGTGGTCCCAAGCGGAAGGGGATTAAGCCTCTGTGAAAAGCAGTAGTAGTGAAGTTGTTGAAAATAAAGGTGTGGGTTGTTTTGGTTTTTTGGGTTCTCCTGGCCCCCAGGTGTCCGAGTAGTCACCTAAAAAGTTGTTTTGAAAACTGTCCTCTAGCCGAGGACACCAGAAAATTCGTTCGTTGTCGAGTTGAGCGCTTGCAGCGTTTTCTCTTTGGTACTCAAAGCGTCGGTTCCTTTCCCCTTCCAGATGCCATCCCGAGCGCGGATCAGATTCGCATAACGACGTCTTTGAAAAGCCAGAAAGGGTCGGTGTGGACGAAAAACAAGTCAATATTTGAACACTGGGAAGTGGAAGTGACCTTTCGAGTCACAGGAAGAGGCCGCATTGGAGCCGACGGACTGGTATTAACATTAACAGCCCGGTCCCGCCGAAAGAAGTCGACGTGCTTTTACAAGTGAATTTTGGCTTACTTCTTGCTTTCCTGACAGGCGATCTGGTTCACGGAAGAGCAAGGCTTGGAAGGGCCCGTTTTCGGGGCGGCCGACAAGTGGAACGGCGTCGGGATCTTCTTCGATTCTTTCGACAACGATGGCAAGGTCAGCGGGAAGGGAACTCTTCCAGTTAGAGATTACGAACCAATTCGCGGCCCGTTTCGTACGTGTGATGTTGTGGGGAGGGAAAAAAAATAGGATGTTTAATGATGCATTAAACAGTAAAGCAGGCTTTGGCTTGCTTTTAGACATTTTCGGTATGTTTTACTAGGTGGATGTGTTTTTTTCCCCCCCTCCCCTCCGGCTACGCAGCAAACTTTGTGGCGTATAAAAAACCGAAAGCCTGAAGGTGGTGTTCGTGTTTCTGCCCTTCAAGGCCAAGACAAGACGTAGAATCAAAAGTATTGAAGTTTTTAGATCCGTTTTTTTTTTTTTCCCTGACTTCTGGCGTAAACGCGGTTGAGTTGGCCGGGGACGCCATCTGCCAAAAATTTCACTGCTCGCCAGAGCTCCGACGGCACTGGGGCTCCCACCGCGACAGCTTCAGGCGGCGTGGCGTAAAACCCCTTCGTAGAAAGTGATGGCGTGCCACTTCTAATCCAAACAGAAGTCCCAGGACGGAGCGATTCTTCCGCAGGTTTATTTTTTTGGCCGGTATCTTTGAGTTCGTTTCCGTTCCCCGGCAATTCGAAGAACCGAGGTTATTCGTTGTGTGCCCAGGAATTTAACTTGTATATATTTTTCCCGCCTCTTAACTGTGCAAAGAACGTGTCAGTCCCTTGCGAAGCCTGCGGCTTGCTGGCGGAATTCGCAAATTCCGAGGGAATGAAACCACCTGAGGTGTCATGACTTGAGGCTGTTGACGATGTTACTTGCGTTTCACTTCAAATTAAACTGTTCCGTTTGTTGGCCGTTTCTTTCCCTAGAAAAACAACCCTGGCGTGATCGTTGTGGGCAACAACGGAAAGCTTCTGTACGACCATCAGAAGTAAGTTTCTTTTCAGTGTTACTGCTGAACGCTTGCTTTCGAAAGCCCTTGAGAAACCAAGGCTTCCTTCGGAGGAAACCTCGTCGTTTCCTTTCTATTTGAGCTTTTTTATTTATTAAAATACTGCTTTGGTGGTGACAGCGCAGCAATTGGCAGCTGATTGAATGGCACAGTGTCCTTTGGGGTGGGGGAACTCAGAGGTACCGGCTTTTCTTGTCCTCTTCATTGCTCGTGGGTGTCTTCCACACGCAGCCTCTGACCGACGGAAGCGACTCACCGAAAGCTAATTGCCTGTTACTAAAACTAATCGGATTAATTTTGACTTTGGATTGTTTCCTGTGAACAACACGAGTGACACCTTTTTGGGTCCTCCGAGGGGAGAGGTGTCTGGCCGAGCTGCTGCTGTCTGCGCCGCGGCTTGTCTCCAGCTCTGTTCCCAGAGGCGGGGAGATACCTCAGAGGCAAACAGATTTCCCCGTCCCTGCCTTCCACCCGGATTGCGCCCCGTGGGAAGCGTCCGGCGCCGCAGCTTCCGGACTGGCTCAGGCTTCCAGAAAAGCTCGAAGCCGTTACGGGGACAGGCTTTGAAAAATTTGGACTTTCGAGAGCTACCACAGGTTGAGGCTTTCTTGCCTCCGCCGATAAATCGTAACGTGTCGCTGTTCTCTTGCCCAGTGACGGTGCCACGCAGGCGCTGGCATCCTGCCTGAGGGACTTCCGAAACAAGCCCTACCCCGTTCGAGTGAGGATAGCCTACTACAAGAAAACACTGACCGTAAGTGCGCTGAAATAAAAGCTACTCCTGGCTCTCAGCTCCTTAAGCGTGAGCTCGTCGCAACAGCGGGAAAACCCCGGCGTTGCTTGGGGTGGTTTTGGGAACCTCGAGCTCGGCAGCAGAGGTTGGAGGGGGATGCTGCATGTTTAAAATGCTGTTCTTCGATTTAATAGTCTTTAGTTAAATAATCTGTTCTCTGATTCTTTAAATGCAACGCTTTTGGCTACGCTGGTGCCCCTGGAGCGCGTCCTGAGCGGGCACCGCTGATTTTTCTGGTGTTAATTAGGGGTCAGTCGTGCCAACGCGCTTTCTCTTGCTGGTGGCTTGCCTGTGCAGGTTGTCCCGGTCTGTTTGAGCTTCCAGGGCTTGAGCAGCTCCTTCACGTGGTGTTTCTCAAGCTGCGGAGGGTGTTGGTAGCTAATTGCGAGAACTTCTTGAAATGGGACTAAAAAAAAAAATCGAAGCCCTCCGACGGGAGATTTCAATTTGCTACTCGAGGCTTCTCGTCTCCAAGAAAGAGTAGGGCTTCGAAGATTAAAGGAGAGAGAGAAAACCACTGGTAGAAGCGAGTCTTTCAGGCTTCCTAAACGCTGTTCAGCTGACTGTGAATTCTTTCTAGGTAAGAAGAGGAAAATCCTGAGTTTTACAGCTACAAAGTGTGTTTGGCTTCTGATTCCTTCTGGAAGCGTGCTGTTCCTATATTCCCGGGTGTTAGCCGTGAACCACACGGCCCTCGTTTTGTAGTAGAAGTCTCTTTAAGAGCAAACAGGAACGCACCTAAAAAGAGGGTGGACCTTGTCCCGTGTTGTAATGGTCGAAGGTCTCTGTCACTTAGCAGAATCAATCCTTTTTTTTCCTCTGTTCGACACAAAAAGCTCACGCGTTTCCTTTATAAAGTGCGTCTTTCAGAAGAGAAACCGGCTCTTGGTTGCTACTGAGTTACCCAAGGAGTTTTATCTGCGCCCGTTACCGTCAAGTGCCAAAGCAGCGAACGCCAGGAGATTTCTGGGGGAAAGATCCCGAGTGGTTTTTGTTCCTCTTTTAGGTGTTGGTTAACAACGGCTTTACCCCGGACAAAGACGACTACGAACTGTGTGCCAAAGTGGAAGACATGGAGTTGCCCTCGCAGGGCTATTTCGGAATATCTGCAGCCACAGGGGGACTTGCAGGTAGTAATAAATAAATACTAATAAATAATAAAAAGAAATAAATAATGAACCCCAAATTACTGATGTGCTTAGGCCTTTCCCTGGCCGCAGCAGAAGGGTTTTTGGTTCACCCCGACGCAGCCACTGTAGGATCTCCTTCGCCACCGCACAGACTCCTGGGAGGGCTTCGGGAGGGGGCCGGTGTCTGGAAGGTCCTTTGCAGGTGGGAAGTTGGGAAGGGAAGGACTGGGATTTGTAATGTTTATTTTTTTTGGTTTGTCGAATGCAGATGATCACGATGTCCTGTCGTTTCTGACCTTCCAGCTGACTGAGCCTGGGAAAGAAGTAGTAAGCGTTTTTTAATGCGTAATTAATCATTAATAAATCCTGGAAACGCTCAGCGAAGCGGCAGAAATCCCGATGTTAAACCCGAACGTGAAATGAAACTAAAAAGTCTGCTTTGTTTGGAGGGTGGGCAACAATCCGCTCCTGCTTTCAGCTTGCCCTACCTCTAGAACGGTTCTGTGCTGCTAAAAAGCATCAGTGCTTGTAAAACTTAATTACATTTTAATAGTAGAAGTGGTGGAGAACGTGACCAAAAAACCCTCACACCCGCCCCCTTCCCCCTGCTCATGTTTTACAGCCGACGCCAGATGCAGAAATTCCTCAGAAAGATAAAGAGAAGTATCAGGAAGAGTTCGAACACTTCCAACAGGAGCTGGATAAGAAGAAGGAGGAGTTTCAAAAGGAGCATCCTGACGTGCAAGGACAACCAGGTAAGTTGTTGGAGCCGTTTTTTCCGGTTGCCGAGGAAGAGGTTGGTTTTCCAGGACGGTCAGGACCAGGGCCCACTACTCTGGCTGATCTTACTCGGCTCCCACTGCCGTAAATTACGTTGTTTAAGGCTCTTTCTGGTTATTTCTTGATGTCGAGTGTTTCCCGAAGTAGAAAGTTCTCTTGGTCGTGCCTGGATTGAAAACAAAACACGGTGGGAATTAGGAGGATCTGCATGGAACAGCAGAAGGGAGAGGAGGTCGTGCATGCCTGTGTGAAGTGGTGATTAAGAAAGCGTGGCCTTTTCTTTTTTTGTGTTACTTGGAAAGGGCACCTTTTGGTCTGTTTCTGCGCGTTCCTAGAAAACGCTTTTTTCCCCCGTCTGCGAATATGTTGGGACAGGGGGAAAAGCTTTTTGATGCTTGCCTGACGCTGGGCAAACAAGAATCTGGTTGGTTGGAAGTATAATGGAAGCCATTTCTGACTCGTAGTAGCTGTGTACGAATGGTTGTATACCAGGAATGTGCTTTAGCCAGCTACACCTGACGTTTCAGGCGTCATCTTCTATTGCGCAGAGAGAAGTTGTGAGTGTTCTGAAGGCCCTACGCCCTTTTGTCTCGGTAGCCAGATGTGTTTTAGCCCACCCCTGATCAGAAATGACAACCCCTCGGCCGCGGAGTCTTTTGGACTCGGTGATGCCGTTGTCAGTGGTGAAGAACAGACCCCCAAACGTATCAAGCGATGGGGGGAATGTATCCATTAAGGGAGCCGGGATGAGGACGCGGCGCCGCTTCTGAGGAATGCAAATACGTCAAGAACTCCCTGTGCTCTTCTCTTGTCAGCGGAAGATGCGTTTGAGACCGTGAGCGATCGCGAGCTGAGGCAGATCTTCGAGGGGCAGAATCGAATCCACCTGGAAATCAAACAGCTCAACAGGCAGCTGGACATGATCCTGGATGAGCAGAGGAGGTACGTCTCTGCCGTCACCGAGGAGGTGGCCAAGAGAGGAGCTGCTTTCCCAGGGCCACAAGGACAGGTAAACAAAGCACCGGGTGGTCCCCGGCCTGGGCTCGTTTCGGCAGCGTGAGATTGATTCTGCTTTTTCCGAGATATGTTGATCTTTCTTCCTCCCCCTGCCCCACACCAGGTTTCCCCGCAAGCGATTGAGACGGTTGTGAAAACTCAGGAAGAGGTCGTTAGACAAGTAAATGAAATCAGGTAAATGCCTTCTAAACGTTAAAAGGCCGTGCTTTTTGAATTTTGCGTGATTCCCCCCCACACACACCTTTTTGAAACCCTGTTGATTATTTCAGTGGGAGAATGTTGACAAACTTGACATCTCTGTGTCAGTTCCTTAGTGGTGACTCTCTGCATGCGTTGAATTGGTAGAATAAAGTAAGTTTGTGTCCCTAAGGTGGCTAAGCCCTTAATTTGCCTTTTTTTTTTTTGTTAAATCGTGAGATTCCACTTGAACAGGTAAGTCCAGTCCCTTTTAAACACAGCGAAGACAAGCCGTGCCTTGAAGGTGCAGGAATGGATTTGAGAAAACGCCTGTGGACTCCTTTAAAGATGTTCTGCTGTCGCTGCCTTAATCAGGAGCGGCTTTAAGCCGCTTTAGCCCGTCGTTCATGGGAGCTGAAACATTCCTTACCTTGTGTTTAAAAACAGAAGTCGGGGGGGGTGGAGAGAAAAGAAGGGAGAAAAACAAGTTGTGGCTTCTTTTTTTCCCCCTGTATTAGCTCAAGGGCAGCTCTTGTGATTTATCTAAGTAGGTCAGGTTTTTTTGCGGACCGAAGATTAGAGGACTTCCATTTTTTGCCCTTGTTCTTCCACGAAAGCTTTGGCGTTAATATTCTTGACCAATCTTTCTACCTCGCCAGCAAATTAGATTTTCTCGTTAACCTCGGCAGCCCGGCCTTTTGGTGGCTTCTTATCAGATAAGACTTTGCGTAACATCGTCTTAATATTTTCCCTTTAATCTGGGGAACGGCTGTATTTATGGATAGAAACGAACGGCCCCGGTTGTCGCTCGGGCTTACAAGTCCCAAGCAATTTTCCCCTCAAGATCCGTGGATTTCTTAACCTCCTGATCCCCGGGAGAATTTCGCGGTTTCATCCGGTGGGAGCTATCAGCGTGGTGCTGTGGAGGCGGAACTAAATATAAATATTTAGGGACAGAATTGCTGTTGGTTAATAGTTACTGTTACTGCATTTATTAGGCAGTGGGCGTGCTGGTGGTGGTTTCGTGGGTTATTTGAGGGGAAAAAACCTTCCAGCGAGAAACTTAGGGCTAAAAATAGGTGATTATAACGTTATTTGAAAGTAGAGGTTATACATTAATATTGTGTAATATGGAGCATTATATATATTAATATTATATGATATATATTATATATTATGTATCATAATAATATGTAATGTATAATGTTATTTATATTGATATTATATTATATATATTATATATCATACAGTAAGATGTAATATATAGTGTATATATTGATATAGAATGGATATTATATATCATATAGTAAGATGTAATGTACAGCATTATGTATTAATATATAATATGTATCATACAGTAGTATATAATGTATATTATCTATTAATATAATAGATAATATATATTATGTATGTATAATACTATATAATAATATTAGTCAGTTTACTTGCTGTTTTGACAATGAATAGGACCCGCTTCGAAATCAGCCGTACAATTTTGTGGAAGACTTACAGACGTGAGGATTAAACCTTGTTTCCAGTTTCCCACTGTTCCCGCCAGCGCGGGAGCTGTTTCTTTTAATTTCCCGACGCGAAAGAGCGGGTGGGATGAGATGGTCTTTAAAGTTCCCTCCCCAAAACAAATCCTTGTAAGAGCCCGTGGAAAACCGCTGGCCACCGAACCAGGCGTTAGGGGCGCGCCGAAGTAAGCGCTGATCTCAACGAAATGTTCAAGTTTTAAGTGAATTCAAAAGAAATCCCAAGGCGTACATTTTGATTGTCTATTCCGTTAATAACGAGGAGATTAACAGTCACATGATAAATATTTCAGCTGGAGAATAATCCTCTTTGCCACTCGCAAAGAAGCAGCCCAGCAGGGGAAAATTATATAAACATATTGATTAGAGATTACGGGGGGGGTTTTTTTTCCCCTCATTGACTAGTTTACCTCAAACCGAATTAGTTATGGAACCTCAACTTTTTAGGGATTTAATTTCGTTTGTTGTAGAAGCCAAATGAATCCACGTGAAGACGACGTTAAGCATTACAACGGTGCACGTGGGAAATGAGTTTCTCGTGTAGAAACGAGTAATCGCGAAACAAGGATGTACCTAAATCTTGTCTCATCCCTAAAGCCTCTTCGTTGCTTTTATTTCTTACGCGACGGCTTTATTTATTTATTTATTTATTTATTTATTTATTTATTTATTTCGGTTTCCTTCCTTCGAAGATTGCGTTCAACTCTGCTTATCCTAAAGCCCCAGATAAAACTCTGGCTTTAGGCAGCCAGGCAGAGCAGCTGCGTAGCAACAGGACGTTTGCCAGGTCGTGCTCTCGTCCCTGGGAGGTGGTGCGTCGGGAATTAAATGGGAATTCCCTGAAAATCACGGTTTGATTACGGGGTGGTTTCTGGGTAGGTGTTCTTGAAAGCTAGGAAATAAAAAAAAAAAAAGCTCTCTGCCTTTTTGGGGCAACTGTGCGTTATAAATTACTTTTACCGAGAGGAGTGCAGACCAAAGTGCTGTCTGTGGAAAAACTGCCCCGTGCTGAGAGATGTTTTGTTGTTTGCTTTGTGCCAGAAATTCCGTGGCCGATGCCCTGAGGTCTCTGGGCGGAGCTCAACACCCCGGCTCCGCCGGAGCCTACGAAACAGCCCAGCACTTCAGCGACATCAAAGAACACCTTCATCTGGTCAAGAGGGACCTTGAGCATTTAGCGCAGCGAAACATGGTAATTTCCGTGCGGCAGGACGGTGACGCTGCTTTCTTTGGGCTGGCAGGGAAAAGCCGGGCTGAGCCAGCCCGCGATTTCGGGGGCAATTAATCCTTCATTAAGCCGCTTCGCCGAAACCGCGGTGCCTCGACCTGGCTGCACGATCTGTGTCTCGATGAGAGGTTTTCCACAAAGAGCGTGATTTTTGGTCTTAATTTCCGGTGGAAACAAGGTCGAGCAAAATTAGGTTTTCGGGGTGCTTTTGTTTTTGTGGGTGTTTGTCCCCCTACTTTTAACAGCTCTCCGCAGAGGAGATTCTGTGTTGCTCCTGCACGGGAGGGAGAGCTTTAATCAGGGCGAACTTGGTTTCCAAGTGGGAAAGATGGCTGCGCTCATCACCTTAGCAATTAAGTTGAATCAGTTGACGATCCGTGATTAATTTACCAAATTTCTGTATTTTTTTTTTTGCAGCCGTCTGGTGACAAACCGAAGTGCCCGGAGCTGCCGCCGCTTCCCTCGTGTTTGTCCACGCTGCATTTCGTCGTCTTCGTGGCGGTGCAGACAGTGTTGTTCGTCGGTTATGTCATGTACAGGTACGTTTTTGTTAAACACAGAGGGGCAGATGACTTTAGAGGCGGCGCTCCGATGAGACGAACCTGGTGAAAACGAGCGACCGTTCCGGTTGGAAAAGCCCTTGGGAAGTTTTTTCCCCCCCCGGTTCAGCCTTCTGCTCCCAGCGGGCCCCGCCCCTGAATTCGAAGTCGCTCGGTGTTTAAACCCCTCGGGTCTTAAAAAAGCTTAAAAATGCCAAATTTAGCACTGTTACAGCCCCTCCTCCCCGCCCCGGAAATGTTCGATGATCAGGATGAAGTTTGTTCTGATCTACCCCCGCTCACCCCCTGGGTGTGGCCGGGAACCTGCCCTCTTTCACCGTGACTGTTTTAGGTAGAAAGCTGCTGTTAGAGCCCTTGGAACCCGCTTTTTTGCCTGGGGTGGGCGAGCCCAGTTCCCTCCCTCCCTTCTCCTGAGGCGCGTGCTTCAGCTCCTGAGCACCGTGCTCGAGGTCCTCTGCTGGGCTTACTGAGGTTAATCCGTATCTCAGCAAAATCTGATGTGATTTGGTTTTGGTTTCGGGATTTTTTTAATTGTTTCGGTTTGTTACGTGTACCTCTGAACTACTTAGCCCATCTTACAAATGCCCCGGTGAACTCTTCTTCCGTGTCCCTTCATCCCTTTGCCACGTCCCACGTTGGGAGTGGCTTTTTCTTTTTTAGTTAGACTAATTAGGATGGCTTTTGCTCGTCCTCCTCCTTGTGGAGTCCTCATGCCCAAATTAAATTTGCATCGATGCTCTTCAGGCCAGTCAGATACTGAGGAGCCTTTAAAAAGTGTTTTAAAAATCAGTCTCTGTGTTCTTTCACGCTTTCTGGCTTCTGTCCAGAATGTGTGGTTTGATTTGTTTGGTTTTTTTCCCTTCTCTGCCTGATGCAGAACTGAAACAGAAAAAATTACATCCTGTTTCGGTGATATATGACTTACATTATAAATATATATTTGATATATGACTTATATTTGATTTCCTTGAGCCTCTACTGCTAAGGAATATATAATCCTGAAATAAATGAAAATTGAAACCGGCGAGCTCGTTTTACGCTTCAAGCCCTTGAATTCTTTTCTGCCTTTTTGGTTTTTTTTGTGCTTGTTTTTGTTTTCCAGGAGCCAGCAAGAAGCAGCGGCCAAAAAGTTCTTCTGACGCCCCCCCCGTTCCTTTTGCCTGTAACACAACAGCGGTGTTGTACGCCCAGGAAATTCCGGGCTTCTGCCAGCGAGGGGGAATTCTGGTGTTCGATAGACGGCGACGTTGTAAATGATTGGATTTTGTTCGGCGAAATGGGTTCTTACGGAAACGGTTGACGGGTGGGGGAAAGCGGCAGACCCCTCCCCAGGTCTGCGTTTTCTCAGAAATACCGAAAAGGGCAAATTCCTCGGCATTTTTTCGTTACGATCCCGGAGGAGAGGGAATTGGAGGTTTGGGGATGGTTCACGGCGGGATTTTTGCCGACGGGTGGTTCGTGCAGAGAATTTGCTACTAAAAGTGTTCTGACACACCAGTTTAAAAAAAGAAAAGGGGGGGGGGGAAGAAGGCAAAACCCCCTCCCGCTCTTCTGTATTTTTTTGGGCGAGTAATGATTTATTATAAGAAGCTTTTTATTTGTTTACCACTTGGATTGAAAAGTATCAGAGTATTTTTGTCAATTCCGGCTCTTTATGAAATACAGATTTAAACGCTTTTTAAAACGTGTGAACACAAAGACTCGGACTGTTGATGTTAAAAAAAAACCCCAAGTTCTACAGAACAAGCAAAGAAAGCCTTACGTTCTTATTTTTGGCTTTTGGTTTTTAGGCAGTGAGAGAAAAACCGTGATAAATTTGAGTTTCTTCAAGTGCAGTCTGGGCCTGATTTTCTTTTTCTCGTAGTTTCAAGTCCGTCCGTTAATTTTGTTGGGAGATTTGTGGAGCTTTTCCCCGCGAAGATTGTCGCTTTGTACCTCTTCCGATCTGATCTCATGAAGGCTGTTTTTAGTGTACGAGTACGTCTTTACTTTTTATAAAGCTGTCTTGTGTCTTTGGTGTATCAAATACAGAGGCTTTGATTTAAATCTTCAGCTGGCAAGTATTCTAAAGCACAGGTATTTTCGGTGTTGAACCATTTCTTCACAAGGTGTTGCCTCAGACGCGTTGGTTAATCCAGGAGCTGTCGTAGGACCAGTATTTTGTGTCAATTCCTGCTTTAATAGTCAAAACGCGTGGTTTTGATACTGCTCGTCAAATGAACGTTCGCTTCGGGAAAGAGAAAAGCCGAGAGCCAAATTTTAGGAATGTGAACTTCGTTAATTTTGCCCTCTTTACATATCTGTGGTAACCTTTGTCCTGGAGTTTTGTGTGTTGAGCTTAGAATAGGTTGTGTTTTGGATTTTTTTTTTTTTCGGTGGGGTTTAAAAAATTCTGTAAAGTACACGAACGCATCGGGGCGTTTCGCTTTTAACTATTAATTCGTTTTGTCCGGATCGGCAAAAAACGATCTGTGCTCTTAACCTACTGCAACGAACGCTGCCAAGTTCCCTGTGGCGAAGAACACCTCCGGACCGTGCCTGTCGGTTTGGAGGAATGACCTATCTATGCAATCTCTTTCGCTGCTTAAAGTGGAGCGTCCTGTAGCAGGAAAAATGATAGTACCTACGCACCGATTAACGAGGCTACGGGGTGTGCGTGTGCTGGGAGTGGTGTAGCTTCAGGGGTTCGGTTCTAAATTGGAGGAGGTTTGACTGTACTAATTGGAGAAGCTGCCGCCTCAGGCTGGTCTTTAGATGGGTAAATTGAGGGGAAAAAAAACCTTTGGCAGAAGCCAGAATTAACACGTCCGAATTTGTCTCTTCGGTTCTTTCAACACCAGCAAGTAATTTACAGGTGCCTTGAGTCTAAGCTGTTCCGACCCTGACTCTTCTAACTTAAAGATGTTTTCTGAACTCTTCCTTGGGAAATGTCCAGTGCTGTTGCTTTCAGCTGCAGGCCTTCTTCCGTCAGCGCAACATCCCGGCGGAGCTCCTCCTCTCAGCCGAGGCCCCTCACCCAGAAGGGCTTTGCCGCGTGTGTTTTGATACGAGTAGGGGCACGGCGGAACGAGGAGCAGCTCCGAGGGATCGAGTAGGAAGAAGCCTGCGCGTTTTGTTACTGTGAATTTACGTTCTAAAGCCGGGGAGCGTGGCCCATGCTTCCCTTTCCTTTTGGTTAGAAAAGGAGAGAAGGCTGGGGGTGCCCAGGGCAAAACTCGAAGCCTGCGGTCGTATCTTCAGTGGGAGGCTCTGCTCGTGTGTTCATGCTGCTGCTCCGTCGGACGCGTCTCCCGCGTGCAGCTGGGAAACTTCCGCTTCAGGGAGCGAGCGCTCCAAAGAAAACCAGTGACCTTCGCTTCGTGCTTCGTTGCGCGCTCGCCTCTCCTGGGAACCTCCAGAATCGCCTCGGCCCTCGCCGGACCGAAAGGGAGCTCCCCATTGCCCGGCTCCGACTTCCTTCTCCTGGTTCTCCAAGCGACAGCAGCACATTTTGGACTTTTAGGAATATTTGGCGGACGAGCTGGCTACCAGAAGTTCCAATCAACGCCGGTAGCGTGGTTCTTTTCTTACCAGCTGACATCTCACGGCTGGGAGGAGGAGAAGACAACTTTGCAATCCAGTTTGACAGTACCAGGGAGAACACGTCTAATAATTACATTTGAATTGTGGACGATAAGTAGCAAATATTTGGCAGCGACAAGCGAATCCGATTGTACCGGCGTAGGGTGTATTAAAAATACGTGGCAGCATCTGAAATCTTTCCAAAGCGAAATGCACAGTACGGTTTGTAAATGGCCTGTTTCACAGTTTGTAGTTTACCTGCTGGGGTTTGTAACTTGCTATTTGGAGAAAATCTGACGTTTCTCGGTGGATCAATTACTGTACCGCAAAAATTGCCTACTGGTTTGGGGTTTGGTTGGTTTTTTTTTTTAATTTTAAATTCAGACAGCTGGCATTTTCGTACCTTTGTTTCTGACTAATGTAAATTGACACTTGGAGTTCAGATAATAACCTTATTTGAATAAAGATGCATATTTTTAGTAAGCTTTTTTTTTCTTTTCGTTCGGTACAGGGCCATGAAATCCAAGCACGCGTCTTTGAAGCGTTCTCTACCCTCCGGAGTGCTTAGATATCTGGGGTCGGTCCTGCCCGATACTGGGGCTACATTCCCTCTTTGTCATTTCACCCCTCATTCAGGAGCAGTTTTTTAACAAGGGGAAGGGAGGAATCTTGAATTGAATCTGCTCAGACTGAGAAAGGCCTAAAATACTTATTTCTCCTTTTCGCATCGGTGTTCCAGCTGACGAAAAAGGCAACATTCTCTTGAAGAGGGAGGAAGCGGGTGGTCCTTTAAAGAAGAACACCCAGCTAACTCCTGTCTCGTGTGGTGGGGGGTGTCTGCGGTGAGCACGTTGGGCGCGCAGAAGCTGGAAAAGGCTTCTGGAAAAGCCGGGATGCTCACCTGCCTGTGGCATTTTTGTGCCGGCCTCCCTCGGAGGCTTTTAGCTTTAGCTCTAGGTGATTTGCCTCCTTCAAGACCCGACTCCGAGGTCAGAGGTGCCTGCGTTCTTTGGGTGTGGGATTTTTATTATGGCCCAGTTTCATCAGATAAGAAGTGAGCCTTTAATTTTGATTTTTCTTAAGCGAGAGGGACGAGATCTAGATTTAAAGGCAAGGAAGAGGCAACACGGGTGCTCAATTAGCAGCCGTCTGCATGTTCTCATTAAGCCCGTGATCGACCAGAAGCAGTAAGTGGGTTTTAACTTTGATATAGGTGATATTTAGAGCACCTGCCCAGAACAGAGTTGTTCTGGATGCCCTGGCTACCTTGTGTCTGCCAGAGTTCGGTCACTCCTCTCTCCCGCGTTTCTCAGCGGTTTCCGTGCCAAAGGGCTCGTCGACTTTTAAAGCGCTTTTTTCTAGCGGTCGGTTTCGAAGCGAACGTTGGAAAGCCTTTTGCCGTGAGCCGGAGGGCGAGGCCTCTCACCGTCCCTTCGCGAGGCAGTTTGCCCCTTTCCTGCCTCCTCGGTCAGTCCCGGGGAATCCAGTTCTAAGAGAAACGCTTTCTAGGTATTGGTGGTGTATCAGAGCAGTTTCACTGTTATTTGGAATTCGTGCTTCTCAGTAATACTCAATTTCAAAGAAGAAATTTGAAGTTTCTTTGTTTAATCACTAATAATCCGGGATTAGAGAACATCCTGCCTTTTGCCTTTTTTTTTTTTTTTTTTTTTTTTAATAGTAATAGGTCTGCTTTAATTAGAAAGGCTGTAATATAGATTAAAGCATTAGGCAAAGTGGAATCCTCCCGTCTCCCAGTTCTCAGTGAAATGATGAGAGCCCAGGGAGAGCCATTTAGATAATCAAAATCACCGAACGTTTCATTAAGGCGTGCGCAATCAGCCGCAGTGGGACGTTCCAAGCCCCGAATCGTGACCTTTTGTGTGACCTGGCAGGTGATTTTCTTTCCCCAAATAGCCTGCGACCTGCGGCGGCGGATCCTGCGAAGCTTCGCCTGCACGGACCTGGCGAGTCTAATGCTGGGAGCAAAAGTTTTATAGCAGAGATAAAATTCTCCTCTACCAACAGCGAGGGTTAAAAACTGTAGGTGCTCTGCGCAGCACCGAGGTGCTGATCCACAGGGAGACAGCCCGGGCGAGAGCTGACATAAACCCAAGGGAAACAAAATTAGGAAGATACGATTTGCCTTTTTTTTTGGGGGGGGGGGGGCCGCGGGAAAAGGGGATGAAGGAAACCCAACGGTTTTCACGGATAAAAAGGATCAGTTCTCTTGCTTAACCAAGAATCCCGGTTTTCAAATCTCGTTTATGGCCTCGACACGGGAAGTATTGCCGCCCAGCAGCCGGGATTTTTACGATTTGGCTGTGGCCTTTCAGTCGGGCAGGTTTTTGATTCAGGTGCGTCGCCTTCCGGGGAAGGTTTTGGTCTCCGTGAAAGTGAGAGAGAGCTTCGGGGCTGGAGACGTCAAAATGCTATGGCACACAATAATTGATTTTTGTGTGTGTGTGCAATTAGCTTAAGGCATTAATGTAAAAAGTAGGGAGCTGCATCTAATGATTTTTTTTTTTGGGGGTAATCTGAACCATCTGCCTCTAGATATTAAGGAGTTCACTCTTTAATCCAGATTATGGCTGACAAACTGCTTTTGGCATTCACGTTTCACTAGCACTGTGCCCTTGAAGAGCTGATGTGGCTGTAGAAACTCTCTGGCTTACAATTGTTGGGTTTAAAAGCATTTTTGCGTTTGGCTTTCTCCGAGTTGTTTGCTTATAGCTCCTTTGGGTTTTTTTTTTTTTCCCCCCGAGAAGATGGCCTTTCTAATGAAAAGCATGTTGAGCAACCAGGTAAAGAATTTGGGACTTGGAGGTGGAGGGGAAGAAAGCAAAGAAGAAAGCAGTCCTTCCGACCCGGCAGCAGCCGCAGGAATGACCCGAGAGGAGTATGAGGAATACCAAAAGCAGATGGTTGAGGAGAAGTGAGTACCTCTTCCCTTATTATCAGTGCGGGGCTGATTCTCGGTAGCTTTGGGCGGACCGAAAAATAACCCGAGGAAAACGGCGAAGGTTCAGCTCTTCGCCCTTTTTTTTTAAAGCATGAAAGGAATCTTCGCTAAAAAGCCTTTCTAAAATAAAAGGTCACCGCCTGGAAATGATAGAATATTGGTTGCCCCCTTCCTGCCCCCCTCCACCCTGCAGCTGTCTCCCTGTGTTTTCCCGCTGTCTCCACACCTCGACGTGCTGAACTCATTTCGAGTTGGTGTTACTTTATTGATAAAAATTTCCCGAGCTCTTGGTCGTGCAGGATCTAGTTCTAAAAGACACGTGATTGCTTCTCCTGGCACTCCACAAGGGGAGCCCACTTTCGATGCATAATATTTCTTCTTCCACATTTATTATGACAGGCACGAGAAAGTACCGAGGGCTATATGTTAAATTAACATTTATCTAGAGCAGAGTTTTAACGTGGTTATTCCTTCTAAAATCTGCTAACTAAAGCAGAGCTGCTTAAATCTCAGCTTTGCCTCTAAGTGCAATTTAAAAGTACCGTTGGTGGCGTTCCGAAGCGAAAGCGGAAATGGAGCGAGGACTCGGCTTGCGGGAGTTCGAATCGCGCGTAATTATAAATAAAACGATTGACTCGTAAAGCTCAGGGGCGCCCGTCCCTCTAATGGTCAATTACATAAGGGTTGTGTAAAGCCCTGCCGTAAGGTGATTATCGGTGACGGGCTAATGACTGACGGAATTCGAGGTATCCAGGTCTGGATTTAGCGTCAGGCAGTCTCCAGCGTGAAAGCCCGAGGAGGTGTCGTCGGGTTTGGAATAAAATATGGCGTGGGCAGAGTGTGTTTGTGTTTCAGGGCTCTCTGGCTTTTGCCCGGTGCCGAGCGATCGGAGGAGTAGAAATCCCTTGCTGAAGTTAGACTCAAGGCGGAGTTTTGAACCCATGACCAAAGTGGCTTTGGGTCCTTCTCGTGTTTTCGGTTTTTTGTTTGCTTATTCGGGTTCGTTGGTTTTGTTTCGAGAGGGAGGGAAATCCAAAAACTGGTTTCGGAAGCAGAGGAAAAGTAGCATTTCACCTCGCAAGTAGCTTTTTACGTGGCAAACAAGATGGATTTTGCAATAGAATTTCCACGAAAATACTACTGGTGTGGGGGGGTGGGAATTAAAGGGCGAGGTGGACAGGTGAATGTTATCCAAAGTTACCCAAAATCTTCAAGGAGGCCTATTTTGCAAATAGAGATATTGTGCGGGCTGGTTCTTAAATCCAGTGAAAACATTTGATAAAATCCCAGATGAGCTGAGTCCTTCTCCAGACAGGGAACCTCCTGCTGTTGGCGAAGGGACTCTGGGGCGGCCAAACTTTTGTTCTGGCCCAGAGAGACTGCCCTGCCCTCCTGTGTGGGGCGTCGTGTTTGTAGAGCGTGAGCCCTGGCAGGCGGCCACGGCCCCGAGCGCCCCAGCGGAATTACCGAGGAACAAAGGCAATTTTTCCCTCCTGCTTTATCAAAATGGTGCGTCGCCAATAACAGGTAGTGCAGCTACAAACTCCAGACAGAGAGTGTCAGCTCATCCTCCCTGGTTCGCGGGACTCGAGGGAACTGTTCTGAGGACAAGCTTGGGGCGCAGGAAGTCTGACCCCCCCTTTGCATGACTTCGGGTAAATCCCGTCACTTTTGGGGGAGTAACTCCCGTGCGCAGCTTTTCGCAGCCCAGCGACTTGTTCGGTGTGAAAGGCTCTATATTTTTTTTTTTTCTGATTTCCAGGATGGAAAGAGATGCGGCATTTGCACAGAAAAAAGCAGAGCGAGCCTGTCTGAGGGTTCACCTGCGAGAGAAGTACAGACTCCCTAAGGTAAGCCTGTGGCCCGGCAGCTCAGCTCCTTCGGCGGCCAAATTTAAACCCCGCTCAGCACCGATGCATCCTTCTGAAAATGGTAAAAAACCACCTGTGTTCCTGGGATCCCCGCTTCAGCTCGGTGCAGGCCCGGGGATTTCCCTCGGGAGGGCTTCTTTTAGGCCTTTTTTTCTCTGCTCAGTCGGGGAATCTAAGAGAAAAAGGTTCTTGTAATCCCTCCCTGTCCTTTCGGACCTGAAACAGGTGGCCAGGCGAGTGGAGTGTCTGGTCTGGTCTCTCCGTCGGTGTACGCTCTTAACTTGGCAACACCCAAGGCTTGGCAAAGAAAAAAAGCCGTAAGCCCATCAGCAAAGTCCCTGGAAACTCCTGGGCGAGGTCTGCATTTGAGTTCTGCTCAACTTCTGGAGGCTCATTGGTGCCCTCTCCTCCCAAGAAGCGCAACTGCCCACTCCTTTCTCTTCACTGCTCCCGATTCTCTTCGTCACATATTCCCAGGGAAAGCAAAATTTAGGAAGCAAGAGCTTCAAGCAGCGGAGAAATACGGAGGTTTGCTAGAAGCAGGCAGCGGCTGCAACAGCTTCTGGATCACGACAGAAGCCACAGGCAGCATTTAGAGTGCCAGCTTTTTCCTGGCACAAAACCGCCTGGATACAAACAGGGATCAGTCTCGGCTGTCTTTAAAGCGGTTTCCTGGTTTAGAGGGGAGACTCGCTCACCTGTTTTCCGGTCATCTTCCTTTTTATTCAGGGATTTAAGTAAGCGCTGAGTTCTGGTTTCTCCGAAGTTCAGCCAAGTACAGCCTTTCGCACAAGCACGTGATAAACACCCACAGATCTCACCTATTTGAAAGAGTCAAAAATCAGGGAAAATTTGCCCACAGCAGAAACGTGAGGTGAATTCTTTCCGTTCATTTTCCACCGCAGGATCACCCTGAAGGCCCCTAGATGGATTTCCCCGTGGCAATCTCTTTTACGGGGGTCCACCTGAGGAGATGTTGGCCTGTTCCGTTTCTACGCCTCCAGGAGCTGTTTGGTGGGGTTTAGTAATTGGAGAGTTTGTTTATGATGTTCCCAGCACTCACCCTCCAGCTCTAAGTCGTGACCACTTGTTTTCTGAGCAATGCTTTCCCCATTAATGAAAATGCAGGAGGGTAAAGGATCCATCTCATGTGAATTTAGCAGCTAAAAAATTTGGTGCTTAACCCAAGCAAGTCATTTAGGGAGGGACCAGCGCTTCTACCCTCATCTACCCAAACTTTCAGGTGGAGTTGGGTCACCTCCCAGTGCCAGATGCCTGAGGGAGGCCACTTTAAAACGTATTCCACCCTCCAGAGCCCATTTCTTCCAGTGCTGTAGCTGGACAACGTCCTGAGGGCGAGTTTAATTACAGAAAGATTAATTATGCCAAAAAAAAAAAAAAAGAAAATTAAGTCCGAGATTTTAAGTGGTTGATTGGATTGTAAGGCCTAAACCTCCAAACACCAGCATTTTAATTAGCAGCTGAGTAGTGAAATATCGTTAGGCTTTGTTGCCCTTTTGGAGGCGTGTGCTGAGGTAGCTGTTGGGCAGCACTTACCCATCCTCACGGTTTTCACATCCGAGAGGGGCCCGTTTTGAAAGCTTCAGGGTACTTCAGCGCTCAGCTCTCAGCCAAGCACCAGCGGAGCTGGGTGTCTGTGAGTTTGGAAGTCTCCCCTCTGTAGCGCTTTTCTCACCTTGAGATGGCGTTCAGGTCTCCGCTGACCACCTCCAGCAGGGTCTTGGCTTTGGTATGAACTAAAAGTGCCCTTTGGGGCACAAATGTCAGTGATAACAGCGGGAGAGCAGCTCTAAAGCAGCAAACAGTATTGCAGGATGTGCTTTTTTTTTTGGCATTTGTTTCTCCCTACGTGGCATTTCTGGGTTTTCATCAGCCCTTACGAAAACATCCCTCATACATCAGGAAGAAAATGAAATTCTTACCCGGATGCTATATGCCCCTGACAAAAAAAAAATTCAGCTCCGGGATCCAACATTCCGGCAGCAAAATGCTCTCAGATTTGTGATAGTGCATTAGTTATGTTGAAAATTGGGTGTCATTTCGGGTAGCCCAGTGTGGGCTAGAAACCCTGAATATTACCGGTATCGATCACTAGCGCACATTGGAAATGAGTGCATGAAATTCAGGGCTAAGCAGGGCCCCCTTCGCAGCGAAAAATCTAAAGCTCCGTGCTATCTGGGCCAGATTTATAAGAGAAAGTAGACCCTTAATGAACCTAATCCTATTAACAGAGTTGTCAACTTCGATTTGTCATCAGAAAGATGTTTTGAGCCGTGGGACATTTGATCTACGGGCAGCTTTTTCATCTTCGGCGCATTCAATTTCGTGAGGCTCACGAGGAACCACATTTGAAAAAACACTGCATGAATACGTAAACCAATATTTTTATTTCGAACCCAAACGAACAACCGACCAAACAAAGCCACCAAACTCGCTTATCCACTTACTGCCTTTTCCCTGACTTTTGACGTCACCGGTCCGAAACCCAAAAAGTGCCGTTTAACAAGAGAGAGCAAACTTTCTGCTCGCCTGGAGGGCTGTTGACCAAACTTTTACTGCTGCTTTTCCTGTTACAAGCTGTGTACCCCTCTGAGGGAGATGGCTTTTCCCGCCCGGCAGGCCCAGGGCTGTCTGATATTAAAGCATATCCTTTACCTCTGGGAGCTGGAGAAGGAGTTTTCCCGGTGAGATTAGATGGTGACCATCTTCTGCTTGCACTGTCTGTCCTTTTCTCTCGCTCTCCTTCGTCTCATTTCCCTATACACGCAACGATACAAAATAAAGTCGGTATCACTGGACTGGCATTTGGTCTCATTTGCGCCTTAATTTGGACAGAGGAGTTGAAAATCTAATTGTAATAAAGCAGGTATTTAGCCTGTTTTCCGCTCACACCTCCCCGTGTATCAGGTACACGTAAAGAACTCTGTGTTACATTGCATCTATAACAAAACCGATCCGAGACCGACCGCACCAGATGCACAGTCAGGGTCAAAAAATGTTGCCGTGCACTAGGACTCTATCGCCTGTGCTGTTGAACTGCCGGAATAACGTCTGACCCAGTTTTGGCCTGGGCGCTCTCCCAAGCAGTTCCCAGGGCCAGCTGGGGGGTTAGGACAGGCGTTCCCCGTCGGCAGTGAGATGGGACCACCCTGTTTGGGAGGGCCGGAGAGTTCAATAGCATCTCAGGGGGGTTTTTCCAGTCCAGCTGGCCTCGGGGCAAGAAACCAGTGCCAGGCATATTTAACTTACTGGAATAGATATTGCATCTCTGTTCTCAAAGATCCCAGAAGGGTGGCCGAACACCTGCAGAGACCCGGAGCCTCTAAAGATTAAAGTCATCAGGGGAGACACCACCCAGTCCAGTGCAGTTTGCCAGGGCCCCCAGCTGTCTGTCCGTGAGGCCTGCCTATTTTGGGTGCTCCATGTGGTCCAAGCCCAGTGTATTCTGGTGCAGGACAATGTCTCTGTCACTGTCAGAGCCGTGTCCGGCCTGGGGAAAAAAATCCCTCCTTCTGAGAAAGCAAGCTTTTAACTTTTCTTTCACAAGGCTTGGAAAAAACCCTCCCAAGAGATAAAATTGGAAACGTAATCCTACGTGTCCGTTTCAAACCAAAGGAGACAATAATCAGATCTGTCACATTTTAGAAGGAGGACCATACACGTATTATGTGGGGTTTTTTTCGCTTCCTGCCGAGTAACCCCGCT
This sequence comes from Cephalopterus ornatus, assembly GCA_013396775.1. NCBI lineage: Eukaryota > Metazoa > Chordata > Aves > Passeriformes > Cotingidae > Cephalopterus > Cephalopterus ornatus. Next base: position 21,551 of record VZRE01008102.1, read on the forward strand.
CTGCTGGAGCTCGTTCTAGGACAACCCAAGGACAAGCTAAATGCCACGTGGGTAGAGGCAGGTGACTTGGGCACAGCTGTACTGCTTCAGACTGCGTCTGAACATGTTCTTCTTTGGTCAGGGAAGGCTCTGAACCTCCAAGCTGCTGCCCATCGCACCTCAGACTTCAGCAGGGCGGTGGGCTGGGGTGCAAAAACATGCCAGACAATTGCTCCCCATGGCCAAAGATGTGAAATCACTGCGGCAAGGTGCGGTGATGAAGTCTTAAATTAGAACTAGTTCTGAAGAGAACTGCCGCTTGGGGAGGATTTCAAAAGGGCCGACCCTTCTCGTAGCCAGCACTTGCTGATTCAAAGCTTGACACGTTTTTTCCTGCCGCACAATCAATAAAGGGAAGCTCTGCGGATTGGGATACTGTTTCTTGCTCCCACAGATCTGACCGCGGCAACCCTCATCCGAAGGGGTGAAGGGATGGCCTCACCCATCCCAGCCACACAGGAGTAACGGTCCTGACACAGCTCTCCGTAATTCCACAGGAGATTTGGGGAGAAATGGGGTTAAAGGGAAGCGCAGTTATTGCAAACACAACAAGCCGCACAAAATCGTGCCTGTGCAGTCCATCGCCTCGGTGCGAAGGCCTGACGCGACACGTCGCTCATCTACGTCCTTCCATTCATTCTTGCCCTCATTCATGCCAAGCCCGGACCCCTCACTCCCAAAAACACCTCCTGCTGACAGCATTGCTGCTGATTCATATCGGGCCTTTGCTGCTGTCATGCCTCATTTTGGAGATGTAATGAGGCATTAGTGCTTATCTTTGATGTGTGAACTGTGTCAGAATGTCCCGTTCTTCTGAGCACTGGATCCATCCGAATCCACCGTAAAACGGGAACAGAATCACCATTGTTAGAAAAATTGCCATAGCCCCACTGCTGGAGGGTTTCGGGGGGCAGGCAGGAAGCAAGTGTGTGTAGTGCTTCCTGCATCTCAGCCCTGTTAATTGCTTAACCACTTCCTTCTCCGGTCTCCTTTTGCTTTGTCAGCCTCACACCCAACGTCCACCCTCGCTTTTGTTGCCTAAAAGTCCCCCTCTTACCAGCACTGCAACACTGCTCTGGTTCTGTGCCGGGCAGCCCCTGCTCTTCATCACAACTCGCAGAGGCCAACCAAAGTCCTACTGAGAGTTTAGACGCGGCTCAGGGAGATGAGGACCCTTTCAGCAGCAATTCTTGCCTGAGTTTCATGCGTCTTCCCTCCAGAAGGCTTCAGTTCGGGGCTGATACCGAAAAATCCCCACCACCAAGAGGGAAATGGTAGCCACAGAGATCTTCTAGAGCTGTGGCTTCGCCGAGCAGAAGCTGACAGGCTCAGCAGGATTTTGGGGGATACAAATAAGGTGGAATGGAATTCCTGCGGTATCAGCATGTTACCACGGCCAACACGTAGGGCAAAAGATTCCCAAAATGGCAGGGAGTGACACCGAGGGCTTCGGTTTTGACAGTGCTGAAGCCCTTCAAAAGAATAGAGTAGACATTTTCTGAAAAGTCTTAGGACTTGCATGGAGGCTGATCGAGCCCAAAGTTGCACCCAAAAGCTTTGACTGGAAAATCTGTGCTCTATCTATTTTGGTTCTCCCTAAAAAAAAAAAAAAAACCCAAAGAAATGATCCGTAGATCCCGGGAGAGCAGAAATCCCCTCACATGCTGTTTTTGTTTTCTGCCCTTTGTCTCAGAGCGAACTGGACGAGAATCAAATACAGATGGCTGGGGACGACGTGGGTTTGCCCGAAGACCTGCAGAAGATGGTGGCACAAGATCAGGAGGAGGAAGAGGACAAGGACTCCATCCTGGGGCAGCTGCAGAACATCCAGAACATGGACATGGATGCCATCAAAGAAAAGGCGCAAGCCACCTTCACCGAAATGAAGCAGGCGGCTGAGCAGAAATGTTCCGTGATGTAGTAGAAGGGCCACCGCCAGCCGAGGGCTGTGACTTCAGCCTTGTCTCGCCAGGACTGCGGAGTGAGGGCAGGCAGAGGGGTGCACTTAGCTCTAGAGCATTCAGCGTAAATATAGAAAAGTGACGAGAGAGAGAGAGAGAGACTTAAAACCCCCGGGGGAGGGTGCAAATGTACGTGTGGTGGCTGCCTGGGACAAAGTCAGAAGCGATCCCAAGTTTTTAACGTAACGTTTTTCCCCGTGGCAAAAAAAAAAAAAAAAAAAGGCTTAAAAGAAGTTAATATTGGGGAAAAAATGTGCCTTTTTCCACGCTGTTGAACGTGTATTTTTTAGGAAAATCGTAATTCTGATACATCACATGCGGGCGATCACTCGCTTAACAGTGCTTTCAGAAATAAATGCATACATCTCTTATAAAAACACGCCCGTTTCGAACATTTTGAAACTAAACCCGGGGTTCAAATGCTGACACTCGCTGCAAAAGCTTGAAAGGTTGTTTGTTTGGTTTTTTTTACCACCATCTCCGTACTAAACGTGGCAAAACGCGGGAAGTGAAGCGTGTAAGCTCAAGGGCTTGGGACAAAAACGTTGTCATATAACATATAACATGTAACATAAAACATAGTCTATAAAACACTTGCCCAGCCTGCTTTCATTTCCCAGCCTCTCAGTCTTCAAAAGGGCAGTTTAAATAAACGTCGGGGGCCAGCAGCGACTCTCAGCTTGGCTGTGCCAAATTCTGGGCCTTGAGGTGCCAGCACAAAACTCGTAGAGGTTTAAAAGGCGCTGCCCGCGTTGATTCCGGGAGCCGCCTCCATCCCAGGCCAAACACGAACCTGGCCCACCCGGGAGGTTAGGCCGCGCTCGGGCACCTAAACCCCGAGGGGAAAGCAGGGCTTTCGCTCGTGCTAGATCTGACTGAGGCTGTGGGACAGGCAGGATGCCGCTCCTGAGGGGCTCAGGTGTTCTGTAAAAGGAAGGGCTTTGTAACCTCTCCGAGAGCTGGCCTGTGAAATAAATTTGGGAACGAATACTTGTAGCACCTTCCTACAGGGTTCTAAGTCTCTTTCTCTCTCTCTCTCTCTCTGTCTCCACCTAACCGAGTAAAAATATCGATTTTAAATTAACCAACGCAGCAAGTATGGTTTGTGTCCTTCCTTTCTCTTTCCCTTCCTTCCCTCCTTTTTCTCTTTGTCTTTTTTCTCTCTTTTTACCCCTTTGTCCACGCTCGGACACGAGGGGAAATTCTCCCTTGTGGCCAAGTCACCTCTGCGAGGGTGTTTATCCGCGGGGAGCCTGGAGCAGGCTGCACGCTGACTCTGCTCCAGCTGCCAAGAAAAGGGAAAGAAGCTCTCTCTCCGATGCCTCGCACGAAACCTTTCTCCTCAGGCTGCTGGAGCCTTAAGGCGCAGCCACCGCCGGTGTGTGAGTGTGCACGCGTGTGTGGGCACGCGCTTGTGCCAGTACGGGTGCCCAAATGCGAAAACACGTGTGTGTGAGCGTGGACACGTCCGTGTCCGTGTGTCCGTGCGCACGCCGGACAGAAGAGGAGCAGATTAAACCGTTAGGTCACATGGCAGCTACTGCTGGATGGGCCCTACCTGGGATTTGGGTTCTTACGGTTAATAGGATCGCTGGGGCTCAGGGCCGTCATCCCATCAAGATAAATGTCTCCAGTGCCCACTTTTAAGCAATCTGAATTCAATTAGGCTAATTGGAAAACAAGTAAAGAAGGATTGCATTAATATAGCCTTACAGCATGAAGGTCCGCTCCCTCCCTCGGGAGGGACGGCTGAGCGCGGCGAGCCTCGCGCCCAGCCCCTGGTGCTCCCAGCTCCCAGGGCAGCTCCAGCCCGTTCCATGCCCGCAGACACCGGGGCAGGAGGCTGGCTGCGTGCCAAAGAGAAAACACAACTGACGCTCCTGGGGCAGATGAAGGAAAAACGTCCCCAGAAAAAAAAACCCAACCAAGGCACGAGCGACGCAGTGACGGCAGCTTCCTTGGGCGCCCTGCTTTCGGGGAGGTTTCTTAAACCGCACACCCGGGGAATTTCTGGGGAGGCAAAAAAAAGCAAAGCCTTTTTTTTTTTTCCCCGGGTTGGAATTTCGGGATGAATATTTCTCCCTTCACCTTGCTTCCCCCCCCCGCGTCGATTTGCTGCCTGACCCCGGAAGGCCCATTTCTCTTTCAGGGCCGTGCTCCCCGCTGCGCGGCTCTGGCCTGGAGAGCCATGTCCCACCCGCAGTGCGACTTCAGCTGCAAACGTCTGCCCCGTCAAGGCAGGAATTATTTCGGCTTGATGTAAGAAAAAGGCAGGAGCAAAGGAAGAATCTGTGGCCTGTTTATGGTGCTGATTTCCTTGTGTGAAGCCACGTCCCACGCCTATGTCTCAACAGCACCAACAGGATGAAAACTGTCCCCATTTCATCTTTATATGCATGTAGCATCTGTGCCAGATCCCAGTGCCCTTTACGGCACTGACTAAAGGTTTTCACCTCGCTATCCTCCTTCTACAAGCAAAAACGATGCCCGAATTTGCCCAGGGCTCCTGCAAGGACGGGCAGGTTTTGTGCTGGTTGGGAGCGCTGCAAAACCCCAGCTCCAAATTAGAAGAAATTAGGGACATTGCACAGTTCATTCATCTTCACTAATAGAGTTCTTGGGAAATACACATGTAGATTAGGGGAACACAATGGCCCCTGACTGATTGCTTTGAGTACCCTCCAATGCCCCTACAATGGTAGTGACTTGCTTTTTATGTCGCGCACAAAAGCCACACTAACCTTTTCTTGTCTCTGCTGCTGGCCTCTTCCCTCTTTGAAAACGGATGGCTGAGTTCTTTCGGGCCCCAAACCACTCCCCCCGCTCCCAAGCGGTCACTGGAGGCAAACCTCACCTGGAGCTCGAAAAAAGCCGTGCCCTGCTAAAAGTAATTAACTTTGGGACATAAGACCATAAACCTGCAAAAGGTGTGGGCACTGGCAGAAGCAACCCCTGCCAGTATCTTTGAAGTGGTTCCTCCGCAAAAATCTACCCAAAATGCAGGCTGTTTCGGTAGGAGAGGAAGGGAAAATGAGGATTTATTGAGTGAGGTCGTACCTTTTATTAGACTAGCAAATCTATCTGGAGAAAGCAGGAGCATCAGTGGTGGTTTTCATTCACGTACGCTCTCCTCAGGCTTCCGATGGAAGCGTCTTCAGAGCTAAGTAAGTGGAAGTTGAAAACCACTCTGGATGTGACTGTGTTTGTCCCTTAAACCACCCGGGACAAAAGACATCTGGTGCCTCAGAGGAACCGGGAAGTGCTAGCGTAAGAAGGGATGAAGTGACGGAAAGAGAAAAGCGGCAAAAGCACTGATGCAGGAGGCGTGCTGCCGTCGCCTGGTTAGTGCCGCGTCCACGTCTTCCACCGAGCCGAGTACAAAGTGATGTGCGAGATCTGGCTCTCTGCCTCCCCTCCAAAAACATTTTGTACATCCCCCATGAAACCATGCCCTGCCGGCTACCCCCCGGCCCCACTCGCGACGGGGTCACAGGATCGCTTCTTCTCACAGGCTCTGTTCTACACCAGCACCTCGGAAAATGTCCTCTCCGACATCGCCTAGCACATGCCCCGGGCTTGTGAAGTCTTAAAGGCCGGGTCCACCTCCTTCAAGTGTCTCCTGCGTCCCTCCTGCCTACAAGAGCCGGGTCTGTAAAGCGCCTTAGGAGGCAGCCGGGCTCAGGACGAGCATCCCGCAGGGCACCGGCGTTTACCGCAGCGCCCCTGCCCCAGCCCGGTGCAGCGGAGCCTCCCGCGGGGCAGCTTTCGGGCTGAAACCGGTGCACTTAAAATCCGTCCGGGAGGGATGCGCGCCGGAGCCGTCGGGCAAGAGAAACCGCTCCGAGAGCCGCCGCACAAGGCAGCCCTGTGGCTCCCGCCCTTCCCCGGCCACTCCGCTGAGCCCCCTTTACCGGGCCCGGCCGCCGCGGCCCCGGCAGCGGCTCCCGCGACTCCCGCCGTCAAGGCTCGGTCCCGGGGCGCCCGGCGCGCCGCTCGTCGCCCGTCCCAGCGCGGTTTCGGAGAGCGCTGCCCCTGTCCCGCGGCTCCGGCCGCG
>VZRE01008103.1:0-12713 GCA_013396775.1 Cephalopterus ornatus
GGCTGGAGGATGCTTCCATTGAGGGCAGCCCATCTGTGGCAAATGCTTCTAAACGCACTATTTACCTCCCATCTGGTCCGCCTGATTATTGGGGGGAGGGGGAAGGGTCATTATTTCTCCCTCTCCCTTCGTGGTGCTCTGAGGCTCCTTTCTTTCTCCCCTCTCAACCCCCCTCCCCCATGCCATGCCCCAAAAAAATTCTTTGCGATTTTTTTTTTTTTTGAGACCTTTCAGCAGCCCTTCTCTCCCGCTCCCCCCGCTCCAAGAGCCCCTGCGGAGGGCGGATTAGGAGTGGTACCCCCTTCCACAGACCCAGCACTCCCCCCGGGTCCTCTCCATCCAGCCGGCGACTCTATCCCAGATCTTCCAAATGCTGCCGAGTCATGGTACCCCAGAGAGGCCGAGCCAGACTCCCTCGACCCCGCTGCTCGCTAGACGCCCCCTCCCCTTTGTCCGGGAGGGACTCCCAAGGGTCAGCGGCTCAACCAGGCCGGCGCAAGCCCGCATATTCCCAAAGGGCCCCTGCACAGATGAAGTTTCAGCAAGGAGCGTGCCTAGGCCCCCGCATCTTCCCTGGCAGAGTCCCTGCAGGCTACAGGCAGGAGTTACACCCAGGCTCCCCTAAACCAGCAAACACTGACAGGCATGTCCTGGGGGACAACCGAATTTTCCAAGGGGCAGTCCAGCTTATTTCCCAGCGCCTAGATGCCCGCTGGATGTTAGGGCTGGGAGCACTTTGTAGAGCCACTGGCTGTAGGGAGACCAGTCATCGTGCTCCCCAAACCCTCCAGTGTGGGGTCTGTAGAAGTTGTTGCCTCCTGATCCCTTGGTCCTGGCCCCACCATGCCTCTCTGTGCCAGGAATTGCATGGACCATTTCAGATGGGTGCAGCTGGAGTTTTGGTTTTGCCTGAAGTGTCTCTTAAATTTAGAGATAACTTGACAGGGATTTTCTTCAGCTCCTCATAATTCATTGCTCTCCTCATCCTTGGTGGTTTGGGCTGGGTTTGGGGTGTATTTCACTGCTCTCATGTGCATAGTCAAATAATTCATGAAGCTGATACAAGGCTTTTGCTGGACGGTAACGCCTGGATTCTGGTTTAATGCCTGTTCAGCTGCTTTTCCTAAATACTTCTGGAGCGGTGTTTCGGTTGCTTTCTCCTGGCTGTGCTCCTCAGCAACCTGATCTGGCTTGTCCTGTCTTCTTGCCCTTCTTTGAGCACATCTGCTGGGTGACCACCGTGCTGGGGATGTCCCCTGCTGCAGGGACAGGCAGAGCCCCCAGCCCGGGTGCAGTGAGGGGGAGGCTCTGCTCTTGCTGCAGGATGCTACAGGAAATCCAAGGGACTGTGAGGGAAAGCTGGAGGAGAGGTGGTAAAGAGTGTGTAGAGGGCAGCAGTGGGGATAAGATTTCCTTTCCCTGACAGGGCTGGGGCCACTCCTCCTCTGGAGAATAAGAATAGTAATAACGACCCCAAACCCCCCAAATTAACCGCCCCCCAGCAAGCCAGTAGAGCCAATCCTTTTGGCTTATGCACCCTGAGCTGGTTTGTGTATTTTCTGCGCATCTGTAGTGAAAAATTAATTAACATGTGGTTATTATTTTCTCTCCTGAGTAACTTTCCCTTGCCCTCCTCCAGGCCTCTCATCAGAACAGGCCTAATCAGATTTGGGTGGCTTGAGAGCGGGGACTGTGCACTGAGAAGGGGGCATCTGCCTTAGGTGGTGGTCAGAGCAGATGGTGGTCTTCTCAAAGAATGCACTGGGAATAGGAACAGCAGTGCGGACGGATGTCTGGCACAGAGACTGTTCACATTTCTTTTTCCCAGATGAACGTCCCAAAGATGCTGGACATTTAACACATACAATTAAAAAAGCCCTACGCAGATAAACACAGGCGCGTTAGTGGTGTAGGACATTGTTGCCTGACAGCCCTATTCATGCACGGGCTGGATGCTGCATCCTTTAGGTCAGGGAATTGGAAAAAAATGCATTTAGGCTGTGTTGAGGAGGAGGGTATCTTTGTGTCCGCAGCACAGGCAATAGATACAGCCCAAAGTGCCCAGATATGCCCTTCTTTCCCCTGGCTGAGGAGCACCAAGGTGTGAAGCCCCTCGATATCTGTGGGCTGGACCAAACCCTGGCACTGGATGTGCAGCCCTTGCCCTTCTCCCCATCTTTGCTAAGAACTGTGGGAGAATTTGCCCATGACAAGGTGCTAAGACGCAGTTCATTATAATCTCATGTCCCTCTTGTCCTAAGCATTTAGCATCATTTAGACAGTCTTTCCCAGACAAACGTGGATTGAGATGGAGCCATGGTGCAGGGAAATGGGCAGCGCTCGGTGACAACCGGCAGAGCAGATGGCTGTGGCCGGAGCAGCGGGTGTGCAGGGGAGGGTTCTCCTCAGACTTCGGCCCGGGCGTTAGCTGCCCTCTGGATCGATGCTGCACTTGGCCGTGCGTGGTGGGAGCTTGTCACAACTCCGGCGCGGCAGCCAAGCCTCGCAGGACAGATTCACGCTGGCAGGCCGTGGTGCAGGCTGGGGGGCTGTGGGATGAGCAGGGGAAGCCTGGCGTCAGCCCGGCCCTCCGGGGGCTGCGCGGAGCCGTGGGGACCGGGCAGGCTCTGCAGCGCTGCCCACGTCGGATTCTGCTTCCCTGCTCCCTCCCCGTCCCCCGCAGCGCTGACACAAGGCTCGGGGGCTTTGTAGGCATCACTGACAGCACGAGGGCATTGCTGGGTGGGTTGCTGCTGTTGTGCAGGTACAGCTCACCTGTAACTGGCACCCTCGGAGCCAGATGTTCCAAATTATTTTATGATTGTGCCCGGTGAAACTCAGCCGAGGAACGGTGCTGTGCTGTAGTGAAGGGAGGACTAGAAATAGATTTGTTGAGTCCAAAATGTAAAATGGATGGAGGCTTTTACCGACAGCAGAGAAACCATCCTCTGGGACAGTGGATAAATCTCATAGTACAGCCTATCCCTAAATATGTTTTAACTCCAGAGACTGGAGTGTTGTGATGTGAAAGCTGCGGTGCCAGGCCGTGGGACAGCACAGCACAGTGGCAGAATGCTGGAGCTGAGGAGCCAGGCATGTCAGAAAGATGCTGCTCCAACAGCTAATAGAGGCTACATTTTTCCTGGTACAAGTACCCTTCAATGCCCATATTCAGTGCCCCAAAAAGCTGCACATCTATAACCTCTAAGAACATCAGTCAACAGAAGGTTTTCACGGCGTGAATAACCACTCAGACTTTCTGGGGACTTCAAGTGATAAAAAAAAATAAATCAAGACCATTCAGAAGAGCTTTAGACAAGGCAGATGGGCCTGAGGGTATTATCTGAGAAATTGTCTATTACTCCCATTGCACCAGCCTTACTTAGAGCACACAGAGCCTTCACCTGGAGAGAGATCCCGCTCCCAGCACGTGGGGCAGCACCAGCTTTTCCAAGGAGTGGAACTGATGGCAAGTTTACATTTAAATGTGCGCTCAGGAGACTGGTACAATACTGGCCTGGGTGCAAGGTCCCCTCTAACCCCATCTAGAGAAAATCCCCCACATCAGCATCTGTTCCAGATTCAGCTCCAAGTTTGCACAACATCAGGTGCAGATTTTACTTCTGAGGGTGCTCGTGATAAGAGTCAGAGCAGTGACACCCAGTCCCCTGGGCCTGAGAGCTGGCTTAGGCTCACCAGGCAATAGTAGAAGCCTCCAGTACCTTGGCAAGGTGAATTTAAAGTGCTCTGATGATCTGCAGTTACAGAGCCTGGCAGAATGAAGTTCCTCCCTGAGCCGGGAGCAGAAGATCTGGCAGCAGAGCCCGTTTCCAGCTCCTGCCCACTCTCACCCCTCGGGACAGCCTGCTGAAGCTGCTTCTAGGGATAAGGGGGAAACCAGCATCTAATTCAGTTCTTGCTTTATTTCTGCCAAGCCTGCAAGCCTGATTAAAGGCAGCCCCACCGCGGTCATAAGTACCACAGTAGGGCACACATGGCGCAGCTCCAGCGGGAGATCCCACCATCCCAGCCAGCCTCAGCCTCGGCCTCAGGCACTGCCTTTGGTCACTGGCACTCATGAGACCTGGAGCTCCATCAGCAGAGGTCCCAGTTCCCAACACATGTCTGACCAAATGGTTTTTGAAAAAATAACTCCTTGCCATCTATACTGCTCATCCTATGTGATTCCGGAAACAGGAGCAGCGTTTTTCGAATAACATTAATCTGATAGTTGTCTCCTTCACCCACAGCTGTTTTCAGATTTGTGGTTCTTAAACGGTGCCACTCTTGAGGAAGGTCCAAAAACAAACAACCAAAGCACAGCTCTGCCAGGCCTTGGCCAATGAGGCTGAAATGGAAAGAACCCTAGGTCTGACAAGGGGCTGTTGTTTGGACACTCCAGGTTATGTCCCACCTTTGCACAGAAAGAGGGTCCAAGAGCTCAGGGCTGAGTTAATGAGGAGCAGAAAGGACTGGCTGTAAAGACAGTACATGGCTGTTTTCAGCTCTCCTAGTGGGCCATGGCTGAGAGGGGCTTGCTCTGACCACAGGCAGACAGGGGAATTTGGTCACTGACTAAAGACCACAGCAGAACACAGAGAGGCAGCCACACTCCTGTCAGTGAGAACTTTCTCAGGACCATTCTCGGCAATAATCTCCTGCTGATATAATTTCTTCAGTTTTGGTTTTAGCATTACATTAGGCTTGGTATGAGCAGTCTGTGAACTTACACTGTGGACAAGCAAATGGCAGGGAAAGCCCAGAGGTGTGGAGGAGCATTGGTGGAGTGTCCGTTCACCTGGCCCACACAGATGCTCTGGCATTGCTGTGACAGAGGGATGCATATTCATATCGCTTTCTTCAGTGCAAATTAGTAATTATCTTTCCCTGATCTCGTATCAGCTGTGCCCACCTCTAAAGAATCACATTGAGATGGGCCAGAGCCACCCCTGAGTTTTGATGTCTGGTTTAATTAGCTGATTGTAGCAAGGGCAGGTACCTGTTGGCCAAAATCACTGTCTTTGTTGGAAAGCCGCTGACTTCCACTTTTATTTCTGGTGCCAAAGAGTAGCAATTTATTTGAGGAGAAATAGCTGCAGACTGTCTGTGCAGTGTATGGGAGCAGAGAGCAGAGCAGAGGTTTGGGTAACAGCGTCTTTGCCGCGTGTCTGAGGTTAAGGCAGCGGCCTTTGGAAGTGAAGTGGAGGCTGGCTGTGTCTTCCTGTTACGGATTGACAGCCGGGAAGACAATGCTGTGTGAGTAGTTTCTCTCTGTCCTTGCTCTGCTTCGGCTTGGCAGCCCCTGGAGGATGTGGTTTGCCTTCTGACAGACGGGCATAGGCAACACTGGTGGCTCTGATGGATCTGCTCCTCACCAGGAGGGAGGGGGTGCTCTGGGAAAGATGGGGTCACTCAGTCTCTGTGTCTCACGTGTGGGCTCTCTGGTTGGTGGTGGGTGTCTCTTATGGCAGTCTCTGCCCTAAAAATCCATACTCACCAGGCACCCCTCAGAGAAAAGGAGACTCAAGTTTGGGACTCCTCTCCTGGCTTGCATTTGAAGGAGGGATCTCAAAGCAAACCCCGAGTCATCCACTCATCCACACTGTGATGACATCCAAAACCTTATGGGTGTCGGTGCTGTGGGTACCACCCACACCAATGCCCACGGGCCACAGAGTGTGCCAGTTTGCAGCCTCACAGCACTGGGACAAGGAGCCGGTGCAGGGAAGCTGGTCCCTTGGGGATGCTCTTGTGTTTGTCATTCCCATCATCAGATTGAATGCCGGTTGTGTGGCTGCCCTGGCTGGGAGGAGGCTGGGAGGAGGCCTGCCTGCTCCTGCTCACCTGCGCCGGGCGTTTGGATCCAGCAGAAAGCCCTTGAGCTGGTGACAAAGGTCTGGATGTGGGCTGGAAAGTACAGTCCTGTCTCTTAGCAACTGGTTCCTACCTCTGAGCTCTCGGAGCCGTGTGTGGGACAGAGAGCATCAGTCACGCTCCTGCTGCCGCAGCAGCGACGCGCCGAGGAGGGGATGGGGGATCAGGCCGGCTCCAGCCACTGCCGAGACGCCTAAAGAAGCTCAGGCATTTCTAGCACAAGCAGTCATCTGTGAGCCCAATCAAAGCTCCGGTTTAATTGCTTTCCTCGTGCCCTTCTCTGCCTGGCCAGCAGTCGCCGATTGGCTGCGGCGGCAGTGCCTGCCGGCACCCAGAGCCTGCTCCCCACCATTTCGGTCACAGGGTGGGGACAGGGAAGGGCGGGGGAAGAGGAAGAGGGAGGACACGGCCTGTGTATTTCCAGAAAAATTAGATGTCATCGGGTCCTCCCCTGAACTTCTCCACGCAGCACCTGGGAATCCCCGTCCTCTCACGGACATTTGCATGGCTGTTTTCTCTCTCAGGGCTCGTTCTGCTGTTTCACCCTCGTGTTTCCTCTCCCAGCCTGAAGCAGCTCCTCTCTGGTGAGCATTTCTCAGGGGCTCCCTTGCCAAGAACTGTTTCATAAACATTTTCACGAATCCTCTGCTTTGTCCTCCTAATTAACCATTCAATTGGCCCCCAATGGAGCCTTCACCTCTCCTGTGAAGATCCTGCTTGCACAGATTATAACCTGTCAGCTGCCAATTTATTTCTCATGCAGAGGGCAGGTTGTATTAATTGTTTGCCTTCCCTGCCCTGCTTGGTTTGCTCCCCCTTTTCTTCTGCTTCCAGAAGCATCCCAGTTTGGAGACACAGACCCACAGAGGACCAGGGGGACCCACATGTGAGGCCACTCAGAATGACCCACATGTCCAGCCTGCAGTGATGTGGCACTGAGACCAGATGTGATGGGATGATGGGTCACACAGAGGGATCTCTGTGGATGGATTACCATGATAGAGCATTTAAGAACATGCTTGACTTCTGCTCCCCTCACGTGTAGTCTCAGTTAAGAGCTCAAAAAAATTCCACTTGGTCATCCCGGGTTAATGGTGAATCCTTCCTGGTCTTATTAAAAGTCAAGGCTTGGCTTTTGGAAGAGTTGGGGTCCGCCTAGAGTGGTTATGATGGATATGAGTCAGAATACAGAGGGAAGTTACCTGAATGCAGGGGGAGGCCAAACAGATTACCATCAGTGTCTCACCCCTGTGCCCCCTGCCCTGACCTCCTGTATAAGACCCTCCAGCCTTGCAGAGCCACATGTGGGCCCAGAATAAATACAAGCACCTGCTCTCACTGAGGGCAGTGGCCAACTGTTTTCCTGGGTTCCCAAGGGGCTGATGGAGTCCAACATGACCCTCATGGTTCTGCACTGTCCTCATTTCTTGAACCCAGCATGTGCTCACAGGGAGTTTCCAGGCTCTGGTGTCAGGGCTGTGCTGTGCTGAAGCCACTGTGGTGCCCTGACCTGGTGAGGAGTCTGGTTTGGGAAGGGAGGGTGTGCAACCCCTTAACTCCCCCCCAACATCCTCTGAGCTGTCAGCATTTCCCTAGAGGCACATCATGCTGTTCCTGTGGGAGTCTCCAACGGTGGCCCACATACTGGGAACTGCCAGAGTACAGGGAGCTGGCACCAGGATGCCACACATCCAGGGCTCAGCCTCTCAGCCCAGCCTGACCTTGATTCACTGTAGCATCATTTGTAACTGATTTGACATAATTTTGCTTACCACTGACGAGCTGAACTGCTGCCGCTGCTCTGTACCTCCTCCTCGGTTTCATTTTGACATCACCGTGTCCTCGCCGTGTTTGATGATGTCACCTGGCTGCCCTGACACTGCCGGGTCTATTCCCAGGCACAGAGGGGTCACCTTTGCTGTGACAGGTCACCTCATCACTTTTTACACTGCCTTGGCTCCCTCCGACTCGAAGGATTTTGCTTTGGTGGTGATCTTTATTAGATTAGTGCTCAGTGCTGGGGAGATCACTCACAGTGATAAGTTACTTGAAGGAAGAGCCAGCTCTAGGCATGTTCTAAGTTTGTGCTATAGCTGCATATTATCAATATTCTTTAGACTTCTAGTTTTACATTTTTTTCCAGATGCTATGGAATATAAACACTCTTCTGATTGTAAATTCAGTTTATCATTTTCCCCCTTTTCTTCCACTCCAGTAGCAGGCCCCGTCAAATCACCTAAACCAAGATCCAAATGACATTAAGAAATTGCTACCTGTCTTTGCAGATTTATAAAAAAAACCCAAACCAAACCCTAACTCACATTTTAGAATCAGAGAATCCTAGGAGGGTTTGTGTTGGAAGAGTCCTTAAAGATCATCTTGTTCCAACACCCATGGGCAGGGACACCTACCAGTAGACAGGGTTGCTCCAACATGGCTTTAAGCACTTCCATGGATGTGGCAGCCACTGGGCAAACCCTGCCTATTTCAAAATAGTAAGAAATACTGCAACTTTATAACAATCCCCAAATAATAATGCCCGTGATCTCTTCCCTGTTAGTGCCCACAGCGTGGCCCTTCTCCTGCTCAGGTCCCACATGCTGTGGAGCAGAGTGTGACGCTCACCAGCTGATGGGGAGTGGGAAACTCACGGCCCCAGGGAGTGATTTCCCAGGCAGGTCAGTCGGGTGCTCTGCTCATGCAGCCTTTCTCACCAAACCCAAGCGAAGCAGTGCTCAAACAGCAGCTTGGGCTGCCCCACGGCACCCAGTATTTTGTTACCCCTGAAAGAGCTTTTTCCCCGTTGCTCCTGGCTGGAGGGTGTGGGGTCACATTTATTGGGGAGCACCACACTTGCCTCTGCCTGCTGGATCCAGCTGCTCCTGCGGCTTCCCCACCAGCAGAGCCCGGTGCTGGCAGGGAGGCAGCTCTGCTCTCCTGCGCCGTGCAAAATGTCCTCTGCCTCCTGGGCAGAGCAGGCATCCGAGGAGCCTCTGAGCAGCCATCAGAGCAAGGCTCTCTGCCTGCTGGGCTTCTCCAGGCAGCCCCAGGATGGATGGCAGCCCCATTCCCCAGCCGCCCACCAGACCCCACGCCCACCCACCTCCCCTTGGCACCCTGCACCTGGGCCCTCTCCACAGGCTGGAGGCAGGGCTGCCATTTCCAGGCTCGCCCCTCCCAGGCCACTGTGTTTTCATTCCCAGTCCTGGGAGCCGGGAGAGGAATAAGCCGAGGTCAGAGCAAAGGCCTGGACCCATCCCCATGGCTCAGCTGCGGCTGCTGAGAGAGTGGCTCTCTCTGAAGAGGCGCCTGTGCCCCGTGAAAGACACACACCTCAGCTGTGTTTGCCGGCTAAAAATAAAGCACCCGGCTCCCCTCACGAGGAAGTATTTACTTTGAGAAAAAAAAAAAAGTATTGTGTACAGTTCTGGGTAGAGAAACAATGTGAATGCCCCCAGTCCCGGCCCGAGTCAGCATGGAGCGTGGGGAAAATGACTACTTCTTTATGCCTCGGTTTCCTCAGGAGAAATGAACCCTCCTGGGCTGGAGCGACTCTCAGCTGCTCAGCAGGGCTGGGGCTGTTTTCACTGCAGTGGGTAGGGCTGGAGCTCTTAAAGTGCAGGATGGGGCTTCATGTTTGCATGGTGCAACATGACACAGAAATGCTCAGTGCAGGGAAACACCATCAGCATTTTAGCAGCCGCTTTTCTCCCATATTTCAACCAGAAATGATCAGAAAAATTTCCCAGCAAAGTACTTCCAGGAGAAAAAAGAGCAAAATCTGTGAGATCAATTCCCATCGTCGTCTTGTGGGTTCTTTTATTATGAGCAATACAACTGATATTGTTCTTAACCCAGCATCTCCCCAGTGCCTGTTCCTAAGGCACTCACTGTGCCCATGGCATGAGGGGCAAGAGGAAAAGGGAAGTTCGAGGAATGTAGCTCCTCTTTCTCCTCGCAGCATTAGCAGAGGGAGCCTGCTGTGGTTTAACATATCCCCCGCAAAAGCTGCTTTCATCCTACACCTAAATACCATGAGGAGTGAACTTCCTAAAGCCCTGGAGAAGTCTAAATATAGAAGCCAATCAAGGGCTGACTTCCCAGAGATGCAAAGTACCAAGAACAGTTTCTTGATCAAAAGTTGTAAGAGCCCATATTGAAATAAAACGTCTGTTTTGGTACTGAAGCCTGTGCAGAAGGAGAAGTTGCAGAGGTGGGCTGCGTGCCAGTCGTGTCCGCAGCAGGAGGCCATGGACTGCCCAAGGAGATGGACTTGAGTAGTCCTGGTGTTGGGAGGAAATTCTTCGTGGTGAGGGTGGTGAGACACTGGCACAGGTTGCCCAGAGAAACTGTGGATGTCCCATCCCTGGAAGTGTCCAAGGCCAGGTTGGACAGGGTTTGGAGCAACCTGGTCTAGTGGAAGGTGTCCCTGCACATGGCAGGGGGTTGGAATGAGATGGTCTTTAAGGTCCCTTCCAACCCGAATGATTCCATGATTCTATGATCTCTCAAGTACCTGATGGAATGTCTCTGGCAGCATGGCAGGATTTCATCCTATCAGTTTTGACCTCTGTCCACTCCCTGGTCCAGCTGTGCACTTTTGTCAGAAGACTGACAATTTCCTTAGAACAAAATACAACCTGTAGGAAATTAGAAAGGCACCTTAAAGACCAAAGAGCAGCAGAGCGCTCTTGGTAAAACCCAAACCCCACTTTTGCTCATCTCAGCACAGGGCTGCACCTTTGTGCCTGCAGCAGAAGGAACTACCCAGGGCTAGCAGAAAGGGCGAGGGATGGCTGAGTGCCACAAGGATGGCACTGCCAGTGTGAGCTGTGGAGCATGTGGTCATGCAGTAGGGTGACTCCAGCAGGGGACAGGGGAACCCTGATCCTGACCCAGCTGAGGACAGTGGCTGTGTCCCTCAGCCAGCGGGCAGCAGGAGTGCAGGCAGAGCAAACGACACGGCCTGTCTCTGTGTGCAGTGGAGGTGACCTTGAGGGACAGCTCGATATGGCTGGCCCCAAACCTCCTGCTCCACTGTCCCAGGGATGAGGGTGACAGTGGCCCTTCCAGACAGCAGCAGGAAATTAGAGTTTAACGTGCAAGAGACTCTGTACTGGGGCGGGGAGATGCTGTGGTTGGGAGATACAGAGGGGAACGCTTTCATGTGGGAAGTGCAAGGAGAGGCGAGGGCAGAGGGTCTGCTCCCAGGCAGAGAGCGGAGTGCAGCCATTATCAGGCAGGGCTCTGCTGGCAGGAAGCGGCTTTTGACTCACAGGAAGCTGAATTCGGCTGGTATCAGCCCCTCGCGCAAGGGCCAGGGCAGTGTTTTATCTGCTGTTGAGCACAGCAGATGGGGAAACAGTCGGCACTCCCTCCCAACCCGCTCCTGCTCCAGCAGCCCCTGACTGATGGCCCTCCAGCGTACCCCCCTTGGAAAAGGGATGCTTCCCTGTGGATCCAATAAGCAGGGGCAGCTTCCCAGGCCCCAGGAGAGCTGCCAGCCCCACTGGAGGAGGCAGAGATTGTCCTGCCAGCTGGTGCAAGGGCAGAGCCAGGACCCTCCAGGCTGCTGATCCCAGAACGGGCAGGTACCAGGTCCTCCAGCAGTGTCTACCCCAATCAGTCTGAAGAGGAGCCGGAAGCATGTAGGCCTTGGAGAGCTGGCTCTCTGGCTTGAAGCTCAGATTAAATCCTCCCAGATTTTCCCAAATCCCAGTCCAAGATGGGGAAGGGCTTGCAGGGTTGGGGAGCCCTGTCATCCCTTGGCCTCTCTAGAGCTGCCCAGGTTGGGAGTCTGGTTTCGCTCGGGGTGGTGGCAGCTCGCCGGGGCTTGGGGTGGAGGTCACCGCGGGCAGTGTGGAAGGGATCGGGTGGCAGCTGCCGGCCATAGATCTGCTGCTCCGTGGAAGACACAGTTTGCTTCTCAGTGCCGCAATTTAGCTGCAGAAACTTCAAATTGTGGCAGTTTTCACACCCAGGGCAGGCTGCTGAGGAATGGCCGCAGGGGCCAGTGGAGACACAGCAGGTTGCTGAGAGCCGAGGGAGCAGGGTGGGTGGTGGAGGCTGGTCATGGAGGTGGTTGCAGGTGCTGCTGCCAGGCTCAGAGGCAGGGCAGGTCCGTGCGGGAGCCATGGCAGGGCTGTGGGAGCCATGGCAGGGCTGTGGGAGCCATGGCAGGGCTGTGGGAGCCATGGCAGGTCCGTGTGGGAGCATGGCAGGGCTGTGGGAGCCATGGCAGGGCTGTGGGAGCCATGGCAGGTCCGTGTGGGAGCATGGCAGGGCTGTGGGAGCCATGGCAGGGCTGTGGGAGCCATGGCAGGTCCGTGTGGGAGCATGGCAGGGCTGTGGGAGCCATGGCAGGGCTGTGGGAGCCATGGCAGGTCCGTGTGGGAGCATGGCAGGGCTGTGGGAGCCATGGCAGGGCTGTGGGAGCCATGGCAGGTCCGTGTGGGAGCATGGCAGGGCTGTGGGAGCCATGGCAGGGCTGTGGGAGCCATGGCAGGTCCGTGTGGGAGCATGGCAGGGCTGTGGGAGCCATGGCAGGGCTGTGGGAGCCATGGCAGGTCCGTGTGGGAGCATGGCAGGGCTGTGGGAGCCATGGCAGGGCTGTGGGAGCCATGGCAGGTCCGTGTGGGAGCATGGCAGGGCTGTGGGAGCCATGGCAGGGCTGTGGGAGCCATGGCAGGTCCGTGTGGGAGCATGGCAGGGCTGTGGGAGCCANACCCCGCGCTGCCGCTCCGGGCGGCCCAGGCGCTCCCCGTCCCCTCCCGCCGCACCGCCCCCGTCCCGGGCAGGGCCGCCGAGAACAAAGGTGCCGGGGCTCGGCGCTGGCAGCG
>VZRE01008103.1:12778-24234 GCA_013396775.1 Cephalopterus ornatus
CAGCGCCATGGCCGGTCCGCAGCCCCTGGGAAGCGCTGCCCGGCCCGTGCCGCACCCGGGACAGCGCTGCCTGAAATGGCTGTCGCCGCCCGGTGCCGGGCGCGGCTCCCGGCGACCCCGGCCCGCACAGCCGCCCCCCGGCGCTGAGCCCCGGGGTGGGAGGGATGGGGCAGAGGGCAGGAGGTGCCCGGGGCAGCGAGGCCCCTGGCGGGGCTGCGAAGGGCGGGGGGGAGATGTCCCGGGGGGTACGGGCGCTCCGAGATGTGAGGAGGAGGCAGGCGAAGAAACGTGGGACTAGAGGAGATGGGGAAGACAAAGGACACTGGGGAGGGAAAAGCCCCGATGGAGGAGAGGAGGTGAGAGCGCTCACAGCGCTGGGAAGGTGGGGAGGAGGTGGGGAAAGGGGGGCGAGAGCTGTGGGACAGGGTACGGCAGAGACAGAAAAGGAGGAGAGACCGGAAAGGGGGAGAGACAAACGAGTGCAGGGCAAATGTAGGAGAAAGGAGAATGGCTGGAAGGTGGCAAAGGGACTCCTCAGCACCTGAAATGCCACCCGCTTCCGAGCACTTATGTCAGGGCTGAGCTTTGCTTCTGAAATCTTGTACTCCTTTCTGGGGGGCAGGTGACTTCTAATAAAGCCCCTGTGTCAGAACAGGGTAAAAGCATCCCATTCTTCCCATTCCACTTCCCAACTGATTTTTTATTGCTATTTAAACCTGAAGGTTTTTAAGCCGTTCTGAGATATTATGGGCTCTGACTCATGCCTTGAATACTGGTGAGCAATACTGGGTGTGGAAGGAGGAACCCGAGGGGCGTGGGCCCCTCAGAGAGGTGCTCAATAGCACACGTGTCCTCTTAAATCCTCGGTCAACATTTGGGTATATTGCCAGATATAAACCTCTCTAATCCTGGAGGTACCGACTTGGTACAGCTTCTTATAC
The DNA here is from genome assembly GCA_013396775.1 of Cephalopterus ornatus. Taxonomy (NCBI): domain Eukaryota; kingdom Metazoa; phylum Chordata; class Aves; order Passeriformes; family Cotingidae; genus Cephalopterus; species Cephalopterus ornatus. Next base: position 13,720 of record VZRE01008103.1, read on the forward strand.
CCAGTGCCTTTGATACCGCTTGCATCTCACCTGCTTCCCAGAGCTAAATAATCATCACGGGGAGAGCAGTCACAAGGCTGAGGAGGGGATGGAGAGACGCAAGGAGTCAGGGGAGGATCGCTGCAGGGAGTGGGATGCTGAGGAGGCAGCTCCGGCATCCGGCATCCAGCCGGTGTGGAAAGGAAGGCGCTGCTGGGTGTGCAGGGAGGCTGTAGCGATGCCCAGACCCTGAGGTTACCTTCATTCCTTCTGAAACGGGGGAGGAAACACGGACCTGCTGGCTGGCCGTGCAGGGAGGAGGGCATTAGCTGGCTGGAAATAGTGATTTGCATACAGGGTTGGTTACAACCTTAATTTTGAGGGCTCTGCTCGTTACATCTGACTGTGCTTTTCTCCTGCTGCATTTTCCTTTGTCCTGTTTCTGTAATTATCCTCATTTCAACCCTGCTCTGAGGATTATTGGTCAGTAGGAAGCCTCCTAATGCCCGCTTCTCCTTGGCAGGGGAATACCCATGCCCTCGATTAAACTGAAACTCTCCGAACGGTGACAGAAGAAATTAGATCTGTATTCCTCAAAGACACTCCCTGGGGCGAAGTTTCCCGACCCCCACCATGCAGCCCTGCCACCCTGCCCCTTGTGTTCGCTCTCAATATTCTCTTTGTTACAGCCACCTTCAGACCCGGCTCAGGGCTCCTCCGGGAGGGCAGAGGTGGTTTGTGTTGGAAAATCGTCGTGCCCGTGTGCCGGCTGAGCTCACCGACTGTCCTGCTGTAGCCCGTGCCCAGGACAGGGAGTCTCTGTTCTAAAATTGGGGTGAGGAGCCAACTCTAATAGGCAGCACTGTACATTAAAAACCTGAGATGCTGGGTGGCTTTAGCATAAGGTGGACCCACTAAGTGATTGATTTTTGAGAGGCCCTTGACTGGTGGCTTAGAGAACAGCATTTATTCAGTCTATAGACTGTGTAAGATACATGGACCCCAACCAAGGACAACACAAAATACAGGTTAGGAGACTGGGTGTTCCCTTTGCTTGCAGACCCCTGCCAGCCCCTGCCCACAGCCCCTGCCAGCCCCTGCCTGCCCTCAGGGATGTGTGAATGCAGGTGACAGAGATAGTTTGCAGGTCGTTTAGATGTGCAGGTTGGTGGTCAGCAGCCTGGTGTGTACCGGCTGGACAGCATCCATGCATTCCTTTTGAAAAGCAGGCCTCAAAGGGACATAGTGTGTGTATATATATGTGTGCATATATATATATATATAAAATATTTTTTTTTTGTCTATGCAAAAATGACATTTTTTCCTTGAGCAAGCTAAGCGACCTCCCAAAGCCTGGCCCTTTTTTGGTCCCCCCTGCCATTACAGTAGCCACTGACCACCTCCCACTAGCCCTCCTCGCTCCAGTGCTTTGTGCCAAACACCGATAGCAGCTGCTGGGTCCCAAAGGCTGCCTCCCCTTCCCACGGCACTCGCTGCCAGTGTGAGCTGACACCGTTGGTGCCAGTCAGCTCGGAGGAGCACTGCTCCCCACACTTCCCACTCCCATCAGTCTGTCACCACTGCCGTGTGGCAGAATTACTGCCTCCTGCTCTCCAGCACATCCGAACACACAAAGAGCTGTGCTGCTGCTGCCAGCGCTCAGCTGCTCTGCGTCTGTGAGAGGGAGGGAGCCTTGGAAAGGTCAGTGCAGGGAAGGAGGGGATGTTGGCTCCTTCCTTTAGGGGCTGTATCCTGGCATCACAGTGAAACCTTGTCCTGCTGGCTGATCCACATCTGCAGAGACTGCAGCCAGTGAGGGTACCCCACGTCGCAGGGCTTCCCAGGATGGTTTAGCACCATGTGCAGGTCCAAAGAGCTTCCCCTTGCCTGTTCCCCACCTAGCAAAACCATCCCGCGTTATGGAAATTGAATTTCTTGATCAGTTGCGCTCCACTCTGGACCCTTCTCTTGTTTTTATTCCTGGCCCAATTTCACTGCCAGCTTTAGCAGCACAACAGCAGCAGCCGCCACTGCCCTGGCTACAGCAGGATCCTCCCTGGAGCGCTGTTTAATTTATCCCCCACATCCCCCGTGCCCAAGGCAGCCTGAGGCGGGAGCACCGCCACTCTGCCCCCTCCAACCGCATTAGCCCCGGGCCGATCTCGTCACCCCTGTCACCCATCGCTGACACTAACTGAACTTGCCTGCACTGTTGTAGGGGGCAGATGGACTGTCGGAGCCTGAGGGCATCTCTCTGAAACGCGTGGCTGTGGTGGAAGATTTCTTTGACATCATCTACTCGATGCATGTGGAAAGCTCGTCGGAGCCGGGCAAAGCACCCAAACATGCTGGGCAGAAGAAAACCTACCGAGCGGTGAGAGTCCCCCCTGTGCCCCGGGCAGTGAGGGGGGACTGGAGCAAGAGGGCTGAGGGGCCGTGGGAGTGAAAGTCCTGTGGGGATGGGGACGAGAGGGCAGGTAGAAGCGGAGCCACTGGCGGAAGGCAGAGGCGAAGGAGAGCCCAGTGTGCCTGTGCGGGGAGGCGTGAGGAAGGAGGGGTTTAAAGGCAGAGCAGCTGTGCTTGGGGACGGGAAACGGGGCTGCAGCGGCAGCACAGCGGTACGGCTGCTGGGAGAGGAGAGACCAGGGGAATCATACAAAGACACTGTACACATCTGAGCGGAAAAGAAAGAGAAATCCTCAGTATTAGTGATGAGCGAGGGGATGTTTGCCCAGTCGCCTGCACACTCTAGGCCATCTGCCTCCCTGTCTCCCTTGGCCATAGGGAATGTCTCGTGTGGGCCTTGGAGGTCAGGAGCAGCCAGAAAAGGGGACTGGGGCATGGCTGCAGCCCCTCTCCTCCTCCCCAGCCTCCCTGGTGGATACTCCCACCAGCCCATCCTGGGTTTCCTCAGTAACAAAATGGAGGCAGGCACAGAGCTAAGTCTCGTCAGGTGCTCTGTGGATGCTGAGAACCAGCTCTATCCATCCTGAAACCACTCTAGTTAGGTCAGGAATAATTTAGCTTGAAGTGTGCTTCTCCAGGGAGCTTGCTGTTTCTCCTGACTCTGCACAGCCCTTCAATGCAAACATTTGGGCTCTCCTTTTACAAGAAGAGCTGTCCAAAACCAAGCTACTCCCTTGATTCCCACAGCCCTAAGGAGTGGGTCGCTTAGAGACAGGAGTGGCTGGCTGGCAGCTCGGCTCACTGGCGTATATGTCGTCTTAGAGAGGTCTGTGCAGGCTGTCCTGGTCTCTGTGATGATGCCTGAGGTTCTGCAGAGCTCAGTGTGCTGCCAGAGCTGGTGCAGGGCTGGAGTCTGTCCTGACTGTCCTGCCTGCGGATGTCCCTGGTCCAGCCACACTGTCATTCTGGCAGTGCTGGTGAGACAGCCCAGTGCCCTGCAGCCTCCCACATGTGATGGGAGCCTCCAGGGAGCAGGGCTCTGAACACAGAGCTCATGGCATCGCTCTGTGCCCTGCGCACTCAACTCCTGCCCCTGGGGCAGAGTGTGGAGCAGGGGGCTGGGGCACACACTGACCCTCTCTAGCCGGGGGCAAGTGACCTCTTGATGGTCCAGAGGGGGCAGCCCCACCAGCACGGCCACAATTCAAAAACTTTCTGCTCATTTCCCCAGCAGACCACTCCAACCCTCCCCTAATTCCTTCAATTCAGCTCTCTGGAGGACTAATCTGTGCCCTGCACAGCCCCGGGGGAGCAGGCTGGATCCGTCTGTTTTCCCAGGCCTGCTCCCAGCAGTCAGAGAGCTTCACGCTCCACCCCTCATCTCCCTCTTGAGCTGAGATCATCACATTAGCAGTGTGTATCCCCTCCTGACCTAGCAGGACGCTGCTGGCTGGGCTGCCCAGCCTCACTCCTGCCCTCACTCCCCAGAGCGCCTTTGCAGCCCGGGCTGGAAGGAGAAATGGTGCAGAGCACACGCTGTGCCTGGCTCGGGTGTACAAAGGGATGCTGCTGGATGGCCAGTTAGGAGGCTCCAGGGTCCCCTGTCTCTTTCTTCCAGCTCCCTTTCCTCACCGCTTCTGATTAGAGGCACTGGAGAGTTTGCCCTTGTCCATGACCTCCGGAGGGAGGCAATCAGAAAGGGAGTTTGGATGGGAGATAACTCATCAAGGAAGCTGTCTGCTCTGCAGAGCATCAAATCAGCTGAGAAATAACAACTGTATCACTAAAATTAGCTGAGCATTTGCAGCAGAGACTGTGGGCTTGCTGGAGCAAAAGAGGCAGGGAGACGGCTGAGCCCGGCGGGCAGCACGCGGGGACAGTTCCCTGCCTGCGCCACGACACCACGGCTGCCACCAGCAATTTTCAGGCCCCTAATTTCAGCATTTCTGTGGGAGTCCCTCATGCTTGTGCATCAGTAAATATCGCACAGAGGCAAGGACTGAGCTGGCATCCGCTCGGTCACAACAGAGCTCGCTGGGGCTGCAGCTAAATAGGAGGAGGATCCCATGAGGACCAGGCACTGCAGCCTCCATTTGAGCGCTGGGACGAGGTCCCCGCCTGAACTTTCCACCCATCTGGCATTCTGTGCATGTGAAAGCCCGGGCTCTGCTGCCGCGCAGTGGAGATGGATGCGGATCCCTCCCACCGCAGCGGCTGGGGCTGCCTTAGCCATGATCCCGCCAACCCTCTGCCCCTGCCCTACTGCTCTGCTTCTAGAGCGGGATCTTAATCCAAGCTGAAGCATCACCCTTTCCTGTAGGGTAGAAAAAAATGCTTGGAATTTAGGTATTTTTGTATTTAATATGTATTGATATAATTTAGGTATTATTTGTTAACAACAAAAGGTGGGAGGGTGACACCCACCAGCCAGAGGAGGGGGACTGGGACATCCTGGGCCACCCTCCCGGCTCAGCCCCGTCACCAGCCCTCACCCACGAGGTGTCTGGTTGCAGCCCCACTTCCCGTCCTGAGCCCCTCTTCTGCCGGGCTCGCAGCCCCGAGGACTGGCACAAACAATTGAATTTCTGTCTGCTTTATGACCCCACTTGTAAGAGCTGTGACCCCTGTGGGGGTCACGGCCCCTGGTTTGGGAACAGCCCTGCTAGGACAAGTCACTTAGACCAAACAGGATGGGTGATTAACCGTAGGAACCAGCCCCAAACTAAGAGGTGGGCTCTCCACCTCTTAATGCCTGCCAATTAAGACCAGATGTCTTCCTGGAAGATGTTTTAGCCAAACCACAGGCCACTGGGCTGCAGGAGAACCTGGGTGAACTTCCCTGACTTGTGCTATACAGGTCAGACCCAAGATTTGATGGTCTTTTATGGCTTTAAAAAAGTCTACATTAAAATTGACTAATTCCTTCTCGAAATAACCTTGATCTTAAGAAATACTGTAAAATTGCTGCTGGCAGGGATTCATTGGAATAACAAGACTCTGGGATTGCCAGGCACCTTCTGTGGGTGCTTAGGTCTGGATCTAGTGTTTTAACTTCAAGCATCCAAGTTTTAAATATTTATCCTTATCTTTTCCTCATCTGTAAAATACAAATATCCCACAAAGGTTCAGGAGACTTAATTCATTACTGTTTGTAAAAATGTTTTCAATTCCCTAGATAAAATATGTCACAGAAGTGCAAAGTATTATTAACAGTAATTGATTGTCATTGTGGGAAAAAGTGACCTGCCCTTACAAAAGATTAATGGATTCTTCAGGTTACTGGTGTGATGGTAATTAACAATGCAAACAGAGCTGACAAGACCTTACTTTTGCATTTGATTCTTACACATCTGTAGCTTCACTCTTCCCAGACTCCAAGGGGGAAGGGGAAGGAGTTTCTGGGAGGATAGGGGTATGCAGGGATTCCAAAGGTCTGTTCCATTGTGTCTTGGTGCCTCTCTGACACACCAGTTTCCCTCCCAAAGTGTTTCCCCCATTAACAGCTGCTCTGCAGGGAGGGATTTGGGGCTGAAGGGAGCCGTGTGTGGCTATGAGCTGTTGATGTTCTCAGTGGGCTGAGCAGGTGAGGTGGGAGGGTGCCCATTCTCCCTCTCCCAGGGCATTCAGCTCTCTGCTGTTTCCCCAGATTGCAGAGACCTACGCTTTCCTCCCGAGAGAGGCTGTGACCAGGTTCCTGATGAGTTGCACCGAGTGCCAGAAGAGGATGCATTTCAACTCCAACGGCCTGGAGCCCAAAGGTAAGGGCGAGTGGCTTCTGCCAGCAGAGCTGACACTGCATTTTGTACCAGTGCTGTACCACCGACAGCTGCCAGATACTGCCCCGACCAGGAGATACACACTGACCTGAGGATTTTATCAGCCCCGGTTATTTTTTCATGCACTTTTATAGCCAAGATCAAAGAATTGCTTAAACCTGCTTTGTCTGTCACTGCTTTCAGCTCAGGGAGCAGAAGCAGCCTGGCTTTCTTTCTGAGCTTCCCCAGTAGGTCAAAAATATCACAGATATGGCTGCAATCAGCACATAATCATGTGTGGGTGGAAACTTCAGTGTCTAAAAACCCACGATCTAAAGTTTTCCCTTTGAACTGTTAATTTTGTATTGAAAGACGTGCAATGTGTCTGAATGGCTGAAGTTTCTGATAAAGAAGCAATTTACACTAATTAATAGATAAGCACATGATCCTGGGTTTGATAATGGCAAGTGTTTTGGCAATCACAGTTACATTGTGCCTGTGTACCCACCCAATTAGTGTGGTGCTTGACTCGTTATGGTTCAATGTGCAGCTCCTAGGCCTAAGAGAGAAGCAGTGGGAAGATGATGGGATCAGGTTCTTTTCCAGAGGAGATGGTTAAAGTTTGTGTGTTAATGTGTGTTTGTGTGTTAATGTTTGTGCGCCTTTTTTTCCTGAATTACCAACTGGTGATCAAGTGCAAAGCATCGCACTGATGTTGGTTTCACACAACAAAATCATTTCTTTAAAAAAAACCACAAGCAAATTGCAAAGAGTTTGGTCTCTTTCAAATCTGGTAAGGCCAACTGGCTCATTTGGCAGCTCTTATCAAGGAGGGAAGCAGAATTTAAAGAAGAAAAGGCCCAACAATAGAAAAATTCTACTGTTAAATACTGATTGCCAACTGTTTGCTGTGGGGAGCAGAGCTACAGACATCCCAGAGGTTCAGTGTAAGTGGATTACGTGCCAGTTGTCCAAAGGTAGTGACTGAAATGCTTTGTACTCATTATATTTTTTAGAAACTCTCCCAAATAACCCCATGGGACTTTTATTAGCTGAAGCTCCATTACTGCAGCACTTCCCACTCTGCCAGCTAAGGGCCCGATCCCTGTTTCCAGTTATGTCAGGAGAAGTTCTGGCCTTTGGCCTTGCTGGGAGCAAACCTGACCTTCAGACCCATTGTACTGCATCCATCACGGGTGACATTCCAAGCACTGCGGCTGCAGCAGTCGGCTCAGTGGATGGGAAGGGCGATGGGATGAGTCAGGCCAACAAGGATGTTGCCTGTTGGCTTCACCCAAACCCGGACAACCTTCCAAAATGCCTGGCACTAGCTGAGCTGCCAGACCCAGAGCTCGGGGTCCTATTTCAGGAGGCAGCTGATGAAAAGGGTTGTTTCCTTCATAGGATCACAGAGTGGTTTGGGTTGGAAGGAACCTTAAAGCCCATCTCATTCCAACACCCTGCCACGGGCAGGGACCAACCTGGTCCAACCTGGACTTCATTCAGGGGCTCCCACCCACCATCCTGCATCTCCTGTGCCTCTCCCATCAGCACACACCCATCCCAGTTCAGAGGCAGCTCAGGGAACACCAGGTGCTGAGCATCCTCCCCAGAGCGCTCCTAGCTGTGGGAACCATGATCAGAGCTGAGAGCTGGCTGTCCTGAGCAAATTTATAAATTAATATCCGTTACTGATTTATTTCCATAAAGCTTCTCCCCTTAGCCATTCTCTTAAAAATATGTCAGTCAGGAAAACAAAGGATCCCACATGTAAAAAGTCCCACTTACCCACCAGGAATGAAAGCACAGAAGTGCTTTTCTGCTCTGAATAGCACCTAAATAGTGACTAAGTACATGTGAAAATGCGTTGAGTAGATTAGATAAGGTAACTTTTACTGGGGAAGAGTGTCTCATTTCACTAACACTTATTCAGGAATTTATCAGGAGCAAATCACCTAAAAAAACACTGGGGTCATAGAAGAACCACTGAGGTGTATGCACATGCATACACACATACAAGCATATACAGGTAAAGTTTAACTCAGTAAGATGACAGAATTTGAGTCATTCCCATCTCTTCCTACTTCTCTCGTCCGTGAAACAAATCTCAGCACATTTAATTTGTGATCACAAAAATCCCTAATTAAACATATCTGACATCAAACCCTGCAGGGCACCCACATCATTCATAAAAGCAAATTGTCTTGCTCATGGGAAACTTTGAACGTCACTGGACTTCACTGGGATCTCTTTACAGTGTTACTAAATTAGGATTAATTCCAGTGGAGTTAAACAAATGTGGAATTAGGATCAAAACCATTTTACTTTCAACCATCCTGCTTGTTCCATCTGTATGTCCAACATGTGGGGCATGTGATAGAGATAACTGTTTGAAAAATGAGCTAAAGGATTCCAGGAGCTTCCTCTTGTGACGTAGGATGTGAGGATTGTTCCCGTGGAGCCCCCCAGGCTTTTTAAAACAAAGGTTTTCTTTCTTTTCCAGATAACTTAAAAAAGGGGGAAAAAAAAAAAGGGTTTGGTTTCTTAGGCTCAAGCCCTTATGTGCTGCAGTTGTACAAATTCACAGTTAATTTGTGGCTGATAATGGTATTATTCCAAATTTACATCAGGATGGTTTCAGGCAGAATCTAAGCACCAAAGATCACTTACCTCCCTCTTCTTCCCCACCTGAAGTTGCTGAACTGCTCCTGTTCAGCCTCATTCATCTCTGCAGCGCTGAGCAGTGGAGTGGGGGATGTCAGGAGAGCAACTTATCATCCTCAGAGGTCCAAAACACTCTCCTCATCCGTGCCTGTGCTTCAGCAGAGAGTAGCTCTATCTGTGTTACTCTTAGCAAATGCTTTTCTAAACTCTTCTTAAGGACTCAGCCAGCTGAGGGAAGTGGCAGATTTAGTTCCTGCCACTGGCATTTTTGCATCTTTTCATCATGACACAACATCCTTGTGCAGCAGAGTAATGGATTATTTTGGGTGGTTAATATATAGAGATGTGGAAGTACTCCTAATTAATCTGCAGGTCAAAGCATGACAGAGAGTGCTGACATACAGCCATAAGAAAAGAGGAGGAATCAGTTTACAAGGTTCCTAAAAGCTATGGACCTTCATATTTGGGCAAGCTGATGGCCTGAGGGGCTCTCTGGCAGCTCTTTCCTGCATCCACAGCCAGGAATGCTGCAGCTGCCTGGGGTGGGGGAATAGATGAACCTGGGCAAAAAGCATTATATTGCCATGGACCCAGTCAGTGTCTTGATAGAGAAGATTTGCAAAAACCTGCGTGATGTTAAGTCACTTACAGCTTCGGGGTCAGGTCATTTCTTAATCAGACATGATAGATCTGGTGTTTCCAGAGGAGTGGAGTGTCTTCAGGTCTGCTGAGTTTCACCGGGATTTTCGACACTCAGCATTTCTGAGCAGCCGGCCCATTATGGTTGGGATGATGGGTTTTCTGAGGTGCTGTAAAACATTTTGTGAAGGCTCTTTTTCAAGGGGCTGTGTCAGAGGTGCCTGTGAAACCAGTGACCCCAGGAAATGCAAGCCAGCCATGGTGATTCCGAACCAGGAATGGAAACCTCCCACCATCAGCTCACCTTCAGCTTCTGGAAATCCTTCTTCCCTGTCCATTGTTGCTTAAGCTTCCTGTCCAGGGGACACCACACATCCCTTCAGCATGTGCTGGAAGGCTGGATTAATTCTCCACACTTGCGTCTGCCTGTCCTGAGGACAAAGAAATCTTCCTTGTAGCCAGCAGCCATCCCTGTGGACAACAGCAGCTTTTCTCCTGGACAAACCCACTGCACGAGCCTGTAAATTCAGTGTTAGGACAGATCATTCCTCATGTCCTGCGTGGAGAGATCACAGGCTCTGCAGTGCTTGTGGCAGAGGTGGCAAATCTTTGGGAATTCACAGAAATCACTGAGAATTTGCCTTGTGGGATTTCCTTTGGCCTGGCCACACAGAGCAATCTGCAGGAGTGTCCAAACCCAGAGCCATCCCTAGAGCTCAATTTGATGCAGCCAGAGGAATTAACAGGAACAATTTAAATTAAAGATCCTTAAAATTAAGTTTGTGTTTTAATGAGGATGTTAAAAATAATCTTCATCATCAGATACAGATACTTAATACGTTGCCTTAATGTTAACTCCTACCTGAGGGAATCCCAGCAAAATCAGTGAGACTTTGCAATGCCACATCAAGCTGCAAATAGATCCTTGTTCATCACCCTCCACATAAATCCCATGTGCATGGAAGCACTTACGAGGCATAGGCAAGACTCTGCTTCTTCCTCTGGTTTGGGGGACAGTGAAAAATTACATATTATGTGTAGTTTTTTCCACAGGTGACAGCAATGCTTGTTT
>VZRE01008103.1:35629-59322 GCA_013396775.1 Cephalopterus ornatus
CAAGTTCAGGTGCGGGGGAGGCGGGTGCGGGTCTCCGGGGTGGTGGAGGGAGTCGTGCAGCCCGGTCCCCCCTGCCCCGCGTTCAGCACCTCCCCGCTGAACAGCAGGAGCGGGGCAGGGGCTGCGGGGCCGCCCCCCGCCCTGGCAGCTCCCTGCTGGGGTGGTGGGAATGCTCGGGTGGGGGGATTCCCAGAAGAAGAGCTCCTAGAGAAGGGGGAGGGGGAGGAAAGGATGAGCCTCCCTTCCTCTTCCATTTGCCGTTTGCCTTTTAAATTAACTCTTTTTGCCGATATTCGGGGAACTAATGAATACTCGGGTTTTGCCGGGTCCCGTAGAAATCAGCAGAAATTGCAGTAAATAAGAACGTAAGTGACCTGACAAAGAGCGCCAGGGATGTTCTCTTTGGTGTGGGAATTGCACACACGAGTAGGCAGCGCAGTCACAGCTCACCGCTGCCACAGCCCGCGTACACCCGTGTGCTGTGAGGCTTGCCGGGTCTTCGAAGCAATGACCACCACAGTATTTGTGGCTGCAGTATCAATCTTTGACCTGGAGTGTTTTATCTTCCATTAGTAAGCCTTTCTCTGCGCTGAACTGGTTAAGTTAGGGTCAAATCTGGTTCAATACCTTCTTGGCATGCTCAGAGGGCTGGGTTTAAACAGTGGCTGAGACGAAGATGAGGCTGCCTTCCTCAGAGAGCTCGTCCCCACGCGCCACTGCTGCTGTGGGTCGTGGCACGAGGTGCATTTCCCTGACCAGGTTTAGCAGATCTGGGGGCTGCCTGTGCCGGGCAGGTTGTGCATGGCACTTGCATGGCAGTGGAGCAGCTCCGGGGGCTGGCAGTCACGCGTTGCCTTTTGTTGACTCTAAAAACACGGCTGGTTCTGGTGGGAAGCTGAGCGTGGCTGTGTGCTGAGGAGGTTGCACAGCACACAGCCTCAGTTCCTGCTCCATGGAAGGAAGTCCCATCAGGATAGTAGGCTGTGGCGTGAAAGGACACGTTTTAAAATAAAAGGACTCAAAGAGAGAAAATAAACCGTCCTGAGACTCGGAGCTTGGAATATTAAATGTGAGGCACAGCATGTAAATGATGGGAGAGAGACTTGCAAGGCAGTCCCCGAGAAACTGAGCCTGGCTGTAAAATAAGCAGGTTACTGATAGTCTTGCATATATTTACGAGGTTATAAGAGTAGCTTCCCCCCCTGCCCTGCTCCAGCCTGTACTATGGGAGGTTGTTCTCCAGGAAGGAGAGTGCTGGTGAAGAAACATTGTCTAGCAATTACAGCCTTGCAATCCGGAGGGCTTGATTGGGTTCCTGGATCTGCCAGCGACTTGCTGTGTTCTTGGACCAGCCAGGCTGTCAGTACCCAGAGTTTCCAGCTCTATAAGAGGAAGAATAGTTTTCTAACTCAGAGTGGAGTTGGGAGGCTCAGCGGACGCGTGCAGGCGTGGTGCTCGAAGATCGTGAATGGAAAGTGGGACAGAAATGTGGAGTGTGAGCCCTACACATGTGAGTGTCTGCCTCTGCTGGGTAGAAAATATTGGCTGCAAGTGTCTGCAGAGCAGCTGTGAATGTTGGACTGTAGATAAGCAGCGGAGCAAGAATTTTGTTTTCCAAATCCTTCGCGGTGCCGGGAGCCCTGCTCCAATGTTTGGGTGTGCCCTGTGAGTGCAGCAGCAGGATCCGACTTCCCCTTGCAGAGAGGAGCTGCACGCACACTGCCTGACCCTTGATCACTCAGTCCCTTGAACACTGGAAACAAAGCGATGGGACTTTACTGCGGGGTGAGGAGATCTCTCTGGAGAGCTGGGAAAGGCAGGAAGGAGGAGGGCGGCAGCAACAGTGCTGGGTTTCGGGGTTTGGCTCTGGGCTGGCTGCTTGGGGCGCCACTGGCACTTCCATCTGTGCTACGAGTGGTGTGGAACTGGGGAAAAGGCGGCAGGTCCTAAGACAGGCACTTCTAATGGATTGCATTCTGTTTTCTAATGAAAGTTTCATTTGAAGTTTGTTTACAGGAAAGAAGAAATTAGCAGAGAGAATTCTCCTGAGAACCCAGAGAGGAAAAAGAATGAGCTGCCTGACTTGCAAGCCAAAAGAGGGTGGAAGGGTAGATTAGATTTACCGTATTGCTCCGAGTCGTGGCTGTTGCTGCTGTTGAGAAGTGGTTCCTTGTTTGGCTGGGTGGGGAGCCCGCTTTGAGGCTCAGCCTTCAGCCAGATTACTGGCATCCAGGGAGATTCAGAGCTCCCACCCAGCCAGAAATTTTGATCCTGCTGGATTTGAGGCTGGCTGTGTGCTGTGCTGTGCTGCTGTCCCCCCGCTCCAGCCCACTGACACAGGGCTGCTCTTGGGCTGTGGCTGGGCAGCCAGTGCTCTGGGCACTGCTGCCAGGGCCTCCCTCCCTGGGATTGTCCCTGGTATGTGAGGAGGCAGTGCCAGCAGTTGGCAGGCAGCACTAGGAGGTCACAATGCTCAGCCTTTGGTCTCTGAGGGGTGTCCCAAGGAGGGAGCTTGCCGGTGGCCCCTGGTGTCCCAACAAGCAGTGAGGGATGCCAGAGCTGGGGTGACAGGGGAGGACAGAGCCACGCTCAAGGTCGAGGCCTTTCTCAGGGAGGAGACACAAAGGTGTGAGCAGTTCCTGGGGCACCACGGTGTGGGCAGAGCAGGGGGTCTGCCCCCAGCCAGCAGGCAGCAGACACTCTCTCGGCAGTTCCCGCTGACGGCTTTAGTCATTTCCTGCTGCCATGAAGGGTTCACCTGCTGCCACCTGCACAGTTGCCTTTGCATTCCCTTGGGATGGGCTGTGTTGTGGGAGCTGTGTGATGCTGGGAAGTTTGTACTGTTGGTGTTTTGGCCAAGGATGTTAGTGCTGGAAAGCAGAAAGCTCTGGTGGAAAGCAGGGGGTGACTTTCTGTTGGTGTCTGGATCCTGGACTAGTGCAACAGCCTTGTTTAACTTGAGTCATTTATAGCTTATCAGTTTCTGGTTTGATAGCCAGAGTATTTCTAATAATAGGCGAATGTTATTGAGCCTTGAGAGAACTGTACACATTTATAAAGCACTTTACATCGCGTGTGCATGTGAGGCATCCTTCGTGTCACTGCTTTTCCCCCATGTGTGAGTGCACAGTGATTGTGATGCTTCCCGGGCTGTGGTTTGGGTGCTGAGGCTGAGTGTCCTCTGCAGCTGAGCCTGAACCACCCGAAAACATTGCGGGTCACTCCCAGGGCTCCTCCTCCTCACCGGACAGGTGAGAGACTGTGGGCAGCAAGGACCTTGGCATTTGCATTTGTCTCTTAAGCCTGACAGTAATCTTGAGTAAGCCCTGTGAAGAAGGCCAGATATTAGGGTGGCTGCCTCCCTGCGAATGCTTACAATAAAGAGACTATTTATAGTTTGCAACAGGGAGACCTTTCCAGTTCTGTTCCTCTACGTACAAGATGGAGTTTCTGGAGAGGTAGGATTGCTTTGTGGCTGGTGTGGCAGTGGAGCTGTGCTGAGCCAGGGACGCCACCGTGCCTGTCCCTGCCTCCTACCCTCCTGCTCAGCTTCACCTGGGCACAGGGGGCTGCACGAGGCCACTGGCAGGTCTGGGGTCAGGGTGTCCCTGTGGCAGGCATGCCTGGGACTGCTGAGCTCTGTCCATCCATCCGTCAGTCCATCCCTTGGTGCGTGCAGGGTTTCACAAGCCGTAAATTCNTCCTTGATCCCACCCTTTGGGGCGTGCAGGGTTTCAAAAGCCGTAAATTCCAGGAAACTCCCCGGGAGGCACATGGAGGGAGCGGGCTGGGGGCGGCGCGAGCCCTGAGCCAGCAGATGTGTCTGCAGGGACAAGGAGCTGGGAGGAAAAGCACAAACCTGTCTCTAAAGACATTTGTTTGTTCACAATAAAAACTATCAGCCAGAGGCGGCCAGACAGGGCTGTTTTTATGAGGCACAGGCGTAGGTTGGAGGGGTGCTGCCAATTGCTGCTTACACGGAAAGGGAGCGGGGATTGTATTTTATCTCAGGACCAGGGGGAGGGAAAAAAAAATAAGAGCAGAGAGTTTACAAGCCTTTGAAATGTTTCAATCAAAGGAAAGCGGAGTTGAAAGCGGTTCTGGAAACATTTTCGGTGTTCCCCTGCACCCCAGGGCTCTGGATGTGGGCTGTGCCCCTGGCTTTGGGAGGGGAGCAGGGAGAGGAAGGCAGATAAAGGAATCACCAGCAGGACCGTGTCCATACGGGAAAACGTATCTGCTTCCTCCCAAGCTCCGTGTTGGGAGAGTTCAGCCCGGGGAGGTCCCGCAGCCCCTCCTCTCATTCAGGATCTCAGTGCTGCCTTTATGATGATGGTTTTGAAATCCTGTGGCTGACCTTTCCGGCACTGGAAGCGATCCAAGGGCTGTGTCTTGAAGTACTGTAAAGGTTAGTGAGAAGGGAGAGAGGGAGAGAGAAAATGTCCTTTCAGCTGCAGGAGTGGGAGAGAGGAATGCCGTCTGTGCCCTCGCTGGGGAGCAGACAGCTGGCTGGGGTCCCCCAACCTGAGCTGGGGTGTCCTTGCCTCATTGGGGACTTCACTCCCCCAGCCCCTTCCCAAGGTGTGTGCTGTCATTTTTCGTGAGGATACAGAAGCAATACCCTTCCAGAGAGGGCTGGAGGAGCACCCCCTCGGGGCTGGGCTCCAGGAGCCTACGCTGTAGCATCAGGCAGTGCAGGTCTATGGGGATCCTTACCTATGTCCAGGTCTGCCACAGCAGCCACTCCTGCTGCTGCCAGTCCCCCGGTGATTCCTCTTGCAGCAGATTATTTGATCTCAAAAAAGTCCGAGATGTCTCAGGGAGCCGTTTCTCACCCGTCCTCAGCTCCCCCACACCACTGCCTCACCAGGAGCGTGCTGGGGTGGATGGAGATTAAAGGGTAAACTCCAGGGCTCAGCCATCCGCTCCTACAGGATGTGAGCTCTTTCTAATTGTCCTCAATTAGAGACAGTGCCATTGCTCAGGCAAGTCTTCAGGCAGGAAGCAGAGCCCTGGTCCCTGCTGGGGCAGCCACCTCGCCCTGCGCAGGGAAGGGCTGCTCACAGGGAAGGGCTGCTCTCCGTGGCCTTGGGGCCAGCAAGCCTTCTCAGGGGACAGGAGCTGCCCAAGGAATTGTTTTTAGGAAGGAGTGTGCTGAGGAGATGTTAAAGCCAGAGAAAGGAGGAAAGGAAATAGCTCAATGAGTTAACCCTTTGCTGCTTGTCTCCAGGATGAGACGTCGGTGAGCAGCGAGGACTTTGATATGAACGACTCCACATGGATCTCAGCTGACCAGCACCTGAACTCCAGCCTGAGCCCCAGCCAGGACGAGAGCATGCGCAGCCCGCAGAACCTGCACGGCCACGAGGACGGTGAGTGCCCCGGCGGGCGGGAAGCGCTCCGCGCCTCTGCCACAGGATGTTTTTGTGACTTATTAAACATTAACCATTCCTTTCTGATCAGGTGTCCCACCTGTGGGATGGATTTCATATCAGCTCAGGCTTTGAAGCAGCTCCCAGTCCTTCCCATTTAGCCTCTGGGTTCCTGCTCAGCTAGGGGGCTCTGTCCATCTCAGAGCTGGTGGTCCTTGTGCCCGGACCTGTCTCCCAGCTCCTTCAGAAAGAGATCACCAAATCCCCTCTTAAAGCTTTGGGGTTTATTTCCCCAAGTCCTCTCACCAGGTGATGAGGAAAACCCCTTTAGTTCTGAATGCACAGAGGATGCCAAGGCTTCGCAGCACAGGTCACAGCTTTCTGTGCTTGAAAAGCTGCATCTTCAACAGGTCTTGGATTCCCCAGGCAAGAAATTGTGAACAATCTGTGACACCTGACAGCAGTGGTGCAAGGGGCGACTGTGGATCTCCTCTGGTTGGAAGGGCTGAAGGCAGCACACGTCGTCTGGGTGGGAGGAAGAGTTTGGTGAAGAGAGGTGGTGTGCTGCATCTGTGAAACAGATAAAAACAGTTGAAAATAAAAGAGCAAGTAAATAAGTGGTAGAAGCACAAGTTCGGGTCAGAGTTCGTCTCTGTGATGCTTGGGAGGATTTGGTGGTTGGACTGTTACCGGCTTTTGCTCAAGAGGTTGAATCCCTCATTGTCCCCAGCCTGGCTGCTGCTGGGAGAGTGGGAAGGGAGTGGAGGAATTGAGGGACAACCCAGGCTGGGTCAGTGCTGCTTTAAGAAAGGGGACTGGAAAACCACCCCAGAGGAAAGAAAGGGCTTTTGTGCTGGCAGGTCTCCATGGGGTGGCTTTTAGCTGGATGTGTGGCCAGTGGCAGGGACAGCAGGGATGATAGTGACAGCAGGGACACTGCTCTCTTAGCTCCGGTGCGTTGTGGCACTTCAGTTTCCATTGCAAATCTGCAGTTTTGGGAAACTGCTGGTTTTCTCCGAGCAGCCCCAGCGCTGGAGGCAGGCAGCCTTGGTGAGGATGTGAAACCTGCCTGCGTGGCACCGTGTCCCAGAGGTGGGGCGGGCAGGGGCACTTCTGCTTGCCCAGGGCCCCCACTGGGGCTATGCCATGGCAGGAGGAAGGGCATTTTGGTGGTGACACAACTGCTCCCATCAAAAGCTTTTGGCTCTTCAGGGCCAGGCTGCAGCCTCTACCCCGATGACCCCAGCCTCTCATCCCCGCGGCCTGGCCGGGTGTCTCTGTACCCCCCTGAACTTTGCCGTTCTCCCATCGGGACATTTTGGGCTTGTGACTTACCCCTCACCACTGAATTCCCAAGTCTCATTTACAATCTGGAGTGACACAGTTTTGATCCCTTTGCTGAACACTGTAATTCAACAGGATAGTAATTTAATAAGGAACTCACGTATTTAGGCAAATCAAGATGTTCTAGCTAAAGCTAAATCCTTCCTCTCTCTCTGCCCTCTTAGGAATTGCTTTCAATTTTTCATGCCCTGTGGTTTTCCTTCAGAGAAGCAGGTGTCCTCTTTGGGGCTTTTCTTGGCTCCTTTAATTTCTTTTGTAAGGTTCAGCGATGAGCAATAAAGCACAAATAGTCCCTTTCTGTGAGGAATGCAAGTGTCCCAGGCGTCGGCAGAGGCTGAACCAGGTAGACTGTGGTGGGTCAGAAGTGATGGAGTTGAAAAGTAAGCAAAGCCAAGCCCAGGGTTACGAATGAAACCCATCCAGAAAAAAGCAATAGATTGGGATTTTCATCAGACTGCCATACTTCAGGGGCGTGTTATGGACTGAGAGGAGGTTTTTGTACCTGTGGTGAATGCCCGTGATCTGTATCGGAGCTCTAAATCCAGACTAATGCCCCCTCATGTCAGTCCCTCTGCCAAACTGATGCTCCCGCTCAGGACTGAAGCATGCATGAGACTGAGAAGGGAAGAGGGACAGTGGAGCTGGAACAGCCCAGGAGGGCAGTGGATGGTTGGAGCAGAGGAGCATGGAGCAGAGGAGCATGTCGTGAGAGGAAAAGCAAATTTCTGGTGTCGGGATGGGAACGTGCATGAATCAAAGTGTCGACCGTTCTTCAGCTTCCTCTTCTTGACCTATGAAAGCTCTTTTTATTTTGGAACCTAATGTCTTTGCTCGGTTCACACAAGCTTTCTAAGGCTGTGCAAAAAATGTGAGCAACCAGCCCACGTGAGCTTGCATGCTCCTTGGAGCCCAGCTGGCCAAGGTGCCTCTGCAGGGTGCTCGCACTGGGGCAGCCCAAGTACTCCCGAGCTGGATGTTTGTCCACATCTCCTGTGCTTAGCTGTCCACTGTGCTCTGCATCAGCCCTGCAGAGCTCCAACTGGTGCCACAGTGAGCCCCTCACGTCCCCTGCAGCCAGGCTGGGCTCAACTCCGGGTGTCCTGGCGCTGCAGAGGGGTCTGGTTGCGCACCACATCCTTCAGTTGGAAGCTTGTTCAGGACTGGGTACTCTCCTCCTTCAGGAAAACATGCTGAGTTACTAAATTGCTCCTGCCTGCTGCCGTCTGATGGGTGGGGTGCTTGGAGTGTGTCTTCTGTGAAAGGCTTCCTAAATTATAAAGTTTTAATGAAGAGTTGCCTGGTAGGAGAGCAGTATCGCCTGACATGCTTGTGAAAAAAGTCTTTTTGAAAGGACCTAAGCACAAGCTCCAGGTCCCTCTGAGGCCTGGGAGTAGCAAGTGTTCTCCTATGGCGTAGAGCAGAGTGGTATGAAATCCAGAGAGGTGGGAGAGCAGGGAATTGTCCTCCCATACTTTGACACACAGGTACCTGCTAAATCTTCAGCGACCTAAAAAGCAGCTGGGGCAAAAGCCAGCACCTTCTTTGCCCAGAAGCCTTGGCCGAGTACAGCCGTCCTGCAACCAGTGTCAGCCCCTCAACTGCAGGGAGAGCAAATTACACCTGAGGACTTTGGGGGCCGGGGGCAGAGCAGGCACTGTCAGGAGAGCTTTGGCAGGAGAACTGGGGTTGCCGCCGAGTCGGTGGGCACGTGGTAGGACGTAGGACACACCGGCCGGCTCTGAGCAGCACACACACTCGCTCCTTCCATTTTCCTTTGTTACTCATCCTGCGGGCCCCAGCACGGAAAACGTGAAGCTCCCAGCAACATCCCTTCCCAGTCGGATGTTGCTCACAGTGTACGTGCCCACAGGAAGCCGGCGGCTGCCCAAAGCGACAGCAAGATCAACACGAACTCTGCTGCTGGAGCAGAGC
This sequence comes from Cephalopterus ornatus, assembly GCA_013396775.1. Taxonomy (NCBI): domain Eukaryota; kingdom Metazoa; phylum Chordata; class Aves; order Passeriformes; family Cotingidae; genus Cephalopterus; species Cephalopterus ornatus. The sequence continues at coordinate 44,278 of VZRE01008103.1, forward strand.
TATTGTGCCGGACATCCTGGAGGGACACATCTGGGGAAGCCAGCACACACTGGGAGCAAAGGGACCCTGAATGCTGCACTGTCCCACTGTCGGTGCCTGTCACCATCCCCGCTCCCAGTGCTTGGCCCTGTCTTGGTGCAGCAGTTTGAGCTGAACTCTGTCCATCTCCAAAGCCTGCTTCCAGAGGCGAGTGCTGCACTACAACCTCCCAGTTTGATCTGGAGTGTGGGCTGAGCGGGGTATCCCACCACAGGGGTGCTGGGGTGTCCTGCTGTGGTGCTGCTGTGACTTGCTGGCAAGTGCAGTGCCCTTGAAAGTAAAGCAGGTGACAGACCTTGAATCTTGGGGTGTGGCATGGCAAAGTGCTTGGACTCGTGTAGAAGATCCTTTGTTTTGCCCTCTAATAGGATGCATCTTGCCTCGTTCCTGGCCGTACATCCTGCTCCATCTCCAGAAGCAGTGCTCAGCCCACAGACATGGCTCGCTGCTCCCCCGCCCATCCTGTCCCATACTTCTGAAGAGCAGGGAAAGCTCCTGGGTGTAAGATGTTCTTTCCCTGTATGGGGGACATGGGATTGCTTCCTGGCACCATGATGGACACATCCCCTTTGGCTGAGATCCATAAGTACAGTCCTCACTTGACTGGCAGCGTCCCCGCTGAGCCCATTCTGCCCGGAGCAGCAGTGGCTAATCCAGACCTTGGAGAAAGGACTTTCTTAACCTACTTAACTGTGAAGGCACACGCTTCTCGGGGGCATCCCTTGAGGCAGCTGGTTGGGAAGGCTTCTGGGTGTTGGGGGCATCCCTCAGGAGTGCTCCAAGGAGGGACCTCAAGGACATGCAGGCAAGCGCTTTTTCAGGACACTGTCCCGGGACACTCCTCTGGACACCCTGCCCTGGGATAGCAGGGACAGCATCGAGCCATGCCCAGCACAGCATTCTCTCTCCTGGTATGGCACGTGTCCCGCAGCTCCGGGTCACACTGGTGTTATTTGATGAGATGCCCACGATGTGCTGCACATCACCAGCTTCACTGAGCTGCTGGCTTAGCAGAGCACTTTGCAAGGAGGACCAGCCTCTTGCCAAGTGCTGACCAAAAGCCAGGCTCCGTCCCCAGGGCAGCCATGATGTCCTGCTCCACAGCTGCACCTCTGACAGCTGTCACCCGACCATGGGGCGATGGCTGTGCCCTAACAGGGTCACTCACCACAGCGGCGGTGGGTGTCGCGCAGCTCTCAGTTCCCCTCTGCTGCTGGGGCTTTCCTCAGCCAGCCCATCCCTGCTCCAGGTGAACATAAACACCCTTTGCCAGTCACGGGGGAAGCCCAACAGACCACAGGCAGCCATCTGATGGCTGGCCAGTGCAAGAGCTGGCCTGCAAGCCCAGAAATACTTGTTTAACTCAGACTACAAAATCCTCGCTGTTTTCAGGGTTTCTTGCACCAGTGGTGGGTTTCGTCCACCCGAAGCCCAAGCTCAGACCCCTAAACAAGATTAGGACCAGCAGCCAGCTTTTACTACAGCTGGATCTTATTTTCCTTAGGGATATACTTCCTCTTCCCCAGGGTGTCCCCACGCCCTGCTGTCCCTGAAGCAGGAGTCAGCAAGCACGTCCCTGCCTCGCCTGAGTGATTTGGGCTGGTGACTCTGTGCCCGCCACATCTTCCAGGGGCACATCTACTCCTCCCGAGCAAAGGCCCTGGCCCGTGATAAACAGCCTCCTTTCGGCGTCCTTTGAAGGCTGTCCTTCCCTGCTGCCAGGCTGGGGGAGTGCAGCAAGGACACTGTGAGGCCGCGGTGGCTTTGCCAGCCTGGCGCACTGAGCTCGGCTCGGGGCTCCCTCACGGCTGGTGCAGGCACTGCCAAGCCTGTTGGTTCATCCTGCTGGTGCGTGGAGCAGAGTTAAGGGGGGGGTCTCTTCCTTGGTCTGGAGCAGAGAGCATCACCAGGCTGTGAGCAGCCAGCACTGCCTGTGCCCCCACTTCCTCCACAGATTAAGTACCCTCAAGTGAACGGGGGAGCAGGGATGGCAGGGTGAGCTCTGCAGAGCTTGGGGACAGTCCTCAAAGGGCTGGGGGTGAACAGCAGGGTCTCTCTGGTGGCAGATCTGTGCTGGAGGCAGCTCAGCGCGAATCCGGCCAAAGCCACCAAACCCGTTCGTTTGGCGCAGGGAGAGGCAAGCACAGGGCTGTGGCATGTCCCCTCCCTGCAGTGGGATCCGGGTGGCTGCCAGTGGCAGTGGCACGAGGAGAGTCTTGGTCTGTGCCACCTCCTTCCTCACTGCGGACAAGGGCCAGCTTCTGGCTCAAGCACTCCTCCAGCAGTGCAGTGGGAGGGACAGGGGTTGGGAGGAGAAGGGAAAACAGAGGGACAGAGCGTGTTTGTGACAAGGCTGCTCTGTGCAGTGGGAGCTGACGAGCTTTAATGCATGGGAGAATGTCCAGCACAGGGCCAGCGCGGTGAGGACCCAGTGCTGGAGGGAGCTGCTCCGTCGGACTGGGCAGTGGAGCCGGGGGGAGACGGCACCGGGGGGCACCTTTCATGGCAAGGGACGGGGAGGCGGCCGCACAGCGCTGCCTTGTCCGGCCAGGCTTGCCTGCAGACGCGCATTGTGTCCGGCCGTGCCAGATGTCTGGCTTGCCGAGGGCTCTGGTCGAGGCAGGGACCTAGGGAGAGAGCGTGGAGGGTGGACACTTTGTCTGGGACATAACGAGGTTTGCGTTAGCGGAGGAAGACAGGAAATAGAGCGTCTTAACTGGACCCTGGCCAGCCCCAGCACACCGCGGCCCTCAGCCACGTTGCTTTTTTCTTCCTTATGCATCTTGGAGGCAAACGCTGGGCAGGACCGGGAGTAAATGGGCTCCATGCTCTGGCCACGTGAATGGTGTGGGCCCAGGGCCTCTCCTGCTGCTCATCTCCGAGTTGTGGTGGGCCTTGCTTGCCCCTAATGAGTGTGGAACTAACGCCTGGCCGTGGCCCCCCCCACGGGGCCCCCGTTCCCACTCAGTCTCTCTAATTTGTATTAAGTATCCCTTCCTCACAGGCTTTCCTCCTCCCCTTCTTCCCCCTTCTCGTCTCTTTTGTGAGTGAATAATTTATGGCACTTTTCATCTTCCTGGCTGTTGTTCCAGGCGGGCGGCAGTGGGATGCTCTGTGTCCTCCTGACGGCCGCTCCCAGGCCGAGTGTACGGCACCGTCCTGTGTCGGTGCCACAGCGGGCTGGAAATGGGACAGACCCTCCCAGGAGCCGTGGGGGGACTCACGTGGGAGCAGAACCCCTGCCATCACTCATGGAGGCGGAACAGGCGGGGCCTGTTCCGTGGCAGTCCTTGGGGGACCAAGGGTCACCGGTGGGACATGGAATGGCCCCAGTGCCCACAGGTGTGCAGGCAGGTGGGCAACAGCGAGGGAGGGCCACCCCGGGGCCAACTAGGGGTCCCACGGCAGTGGGGTGTGGGCAGGGCTGGGCAGACCCTGTCCCACCGCGTGGTGCGGGGCTGTGGCGAGGTTTCCGTGGGCCGCTGGCTCTTACATAAGCTCATTGTTTCCTGAGTCAAAAGAGGTTTTGTCTCCGCTCTGGAGATGTGACAGGAGGAGGAACAATTTGCCCCATTCATCTTTAGCTCTGCTCTGGAGAGCGGTGTGGTGGCCTGCGCCGGCAGAGACGTTAAACCCAACCACTTCCCCACCGTAAAATCTCCCGGGGAGCAGGTGTTGGAAATCGCCCCTTCCCCTCCTGATCCCCTCAAATCCAGCGCCACAGAAATCAAGGATAATCCAGCAGCCTCTTCAAAATGAAAACGCTGAGCCCTGATTAATTCATTTAATAAGTGACTGATCTCCTCCTCCCCCAGCACCACGGCCCAAGAAGCCATTTTGCTTCTTGCTCTCCTGGGCTGATGCCGGGGAGATGCCGGGGCTGCAGCAGAGGCACGAGGCTGGTACCCCGTGGCCTCCTTTCCAGCCTGGCTGCGTGCCTTGTCGTGGCCTGGCCTCTGCAGTGGGGCTGAGAAGGGCAGTGCTCTGTGGGCTGTGGGGCCAGTGGCCTCCATTGGGCTCTCCAGACTCACTGGCCTCACCCACGCGGTGCCAGGGTCTGCTCCACCTCCCATCCAGCCCATGGAGCCCTGGCTCGAGGGGATTAAACAGGAGAACGAAATACTCCGTTTTCCAACCGAAAGATCAAACCGGTTAGAAGTGACATTGTTTTTGCAGTTCCATCTGCTTCAATTAGGGCATGGGGGTGGAGCAGGGGGGCTCCCAATTATCCTCATTAGAGGGGCTCCTCGTGCAGCCAAGCTCCAGCCGCGAGCAGGGAGCTCACCAGGCTCGTGCTGGTTGATAATGAATATATTCATGGCTGCACAGCCTGGCCTTGCTCGCCTGCTGCTGCCAGAGCCCTGCTCCTGACATGTGCTTTAGGAACTGCTGGGATGTGCGGAAAACCTCTCCAAGCTCAGGAGCTTGGCGGGTTTTACTGAAAGAGAATGTGGCCAACATGGCCCCATCACTGCCGAGCACCCTGCCATAGCAGTTCAGGAGCCTAAACCTGGTTCTTGCACTCCAGGTGGGAGCAGTCCTGCTCCCTCTCCCCCAGGTCCTGCTTTGTTGGGAGGTGTCCCAGCTCCTCTCAGGGCTGGCTGTGGACTGGAGATACTCCAGCAAAGCTGCCCAGGGAGCAGGACTGTCCCTATCCCTGTGCCTGTCCCTGTCCCATCTGCTCCAACCAGGAGAATGCAGCTCCCTCCCAAGCTCATCTGTTTTCAAGCTGGCTGAGGCTATTCTTGCTCAGACCCAAGCACTCACCAGTCTGAATCTGTGGCCGTTTCTCTGCTCACAATACTGAGATTAACCCTGCACTTTGTGTGCAGAGCTTCTGGGAGAGCATAAAGCATAAAAATGTGGAAATAAGAAAGTATCTGTAGCCCACGGGTTTACAAACCTCATCATTTACGTACGTCCATCCTTGGTGTAAACTAAATTGTTCTTTTAGTAGGTGCTGGTCACTGATACTAAATTCCCATTTCATTTTCTTATCCCACCTGGCAGGTTCCTAGAGACACCTTCCTCTTTGTTCGCAATATTTTTTGCCTGTAGCAAACCCAGGGTTCATAAATGCAGCAGCGTCGGGCGGAAACCTGACGTGCAGCTGCTCTGTGTGCTCTGTGCAACACAAAAGAAAACCTGAGACATGGAGAAATTGGGGCGGTCCAGACATCACCCCCAGGATCCCGCGTGATGTGAGCAGCCGGGGATGGAGAGCAGAGTTGGGGGCTGTGGGGAGGCTGGATGTGGGTGGGCAAGGGCAGAGCAGGATGCACAAGGAGGAGTGGGGGTGCTTAAGGCGTAATAAGGATGCCCAGGACAGGTAGGGGTCGTTCAAGGCAGGTTGGGGATGTCCAGGATAGACTGGGGATAATCAAGGCAGGTTGAGGATGCTCTCATCCCTGCAGGGGTGCCCAGAGGAGGTTGGGGATGCCCAGGTTTGGGGATGTGCAGGGCAGGTTTGAGGATGCCCAGGGCAGGTTGGGGATGCCCAGGGCACCTGCTTATTGTTCTCCCAGGTGATGTCTCTCCAGGTGCCCTTGCCTGGCAGGGGGTTTGTCACATGGCAGGCCCCTGGCCCCACTGGTGCAGGCAGCCAAGGTGGTTGCGGAGGAGCTGTGGGAGGTCCCTGCCCTCGGCCTGGTCGCGGCACCGATTGGCCCTGCGGTGCAGCGCTGTTGCTGTGGCTGTGCTGGGGCTGATGGCGGGGCCTGGCCTGCAGCTCGTGCCTCCGTGCAAGGGAATAATTCTCCTTAATCCTTCCGAGAGGCATCGCTGGATGAGACTGGAGCCTCCCTCTGGGAGCCCCATCTCCCCTGGCGCAGAGAACAGAGCTGGGGGAGGGACGGCCGCCATCCTGGGCAGGGAGGCCTCTGTGCCCCCGGCCACCTGCCCTCTGCTGCTGGGGCCACAGCCGAGCCAGCAATGCTCCTGCACCCATGCCGAGGGACAGCAAAACTCGTGGGGGCTCAGAGCACCAGACCAGTGTCCTGGACAGGAGAGTGTGGGGGCAGGAGGTGGCAGTGCCCCCAACATCCTGCCCCTCCAGATACAGCTGAGCCAGGAGCAGGAGTGCATGGGGCTGTGGTCTGGGATGCAGCCACCCACTGCAGCCCCACTGCCACACACAGCACGGGGAGAGGAGACCAGAGCTCCTCTTGCGGGGGGTTGGCTTGGAGGGTTCCCCTGGATGGTGCTGGCTGCTGAGCCCCTCCAGAGCCCCACAGTCCCTGGCATGCAGCGTCCTGGCCCAGAGCAAGGACTTCTGCCAGGAGCCAGCCCTGTGGTGGGGAGGGTGACGCCTGCTGCCGACCCAGAGCACCCAGCACATAAACACCACCCCGGGGATTAGGTCAGCTCTGGTCATCGCTCAGACGAATAAGTGGATCAGTGCAAGGGAAAGGAGGGGGAGGGAGCTCTGCTGAGCGGGGAGCTCCAGTGGGGACCTTCTAATTTAGGGGCTCGTGGGGCCAGGAGCCGCCTTGGCGCAGGCGCGAGGCTGGGCAGTGAGCGCTGGCGCCCATGGCGGGGCGGCTGGGGACACGCGGCGGCAACCCCGGCCGGCCCCACAGTCGGCTCGGATGCCCAAGTGTCCTCAAGTCTGTTTATTTTAAGGGATACAAAGTCCTGGGCTGCCGCAGGGTCACCACAGCACTCGCCCAGCCTTGCAGTAAAGTTTCCCGCAGGTGCTGGCAGGGGGAGGAGGAGGAGGAGGAGGAGGAGGAGGAGGGGGGGTGGCAGCAGCCGGGCACCATCCCACCGCCCTGTGCCCGCACACCTTTGGACCTGGCACCCATGCGCCAGGAGCTGTCGGCACGGTGCCGCGGCCACCCCACAGCCCCGGCCCATTGTCCCGCAGCACCCGGGCCGGGTGTGGGGACGGCCATCTGCTCGTCGCTGCTGCCGACAGCTTCTTTGTTCGCCGCCCGGCGCACGCTGGCGCAGGAAGCGGCTCCCACGTGCTTCGCCCTTTCCCTCTCGCGGAGGCACCTAATGAAATAAAGGATTTACTGCAGAGAGGGGGAGGGAGGGGAACGGGCTGAGCAATTTGAAATGTTGTGCTTGGCCCCAGGGCTGGGCTCTCTGGCGGGGTGCAGGCAAGGTGGGTGCAGGCAGTGCCAGGCTCTCTGCCATTTCTGGGCTGTCCTTCAAGAGCCACCACGGTGGGAGTGGGCACAGATAGGGGGATGGTGCCAGGAGCTCCTGTTGTGAGTAGAACTGAGACTGAGCAGAGCCAGGCTGTGCACTGGATGTGTGTGGCACCGCCATTGCCGATCCCCTGACCTGTCTGGGTGGTGGGGGAAGGCCATCCAGTTGCCGTGGGGATGGCTCTGGGGCATGTGGAAACAGGGAACAGGAGTGTCCATGTAGGGTGTAGGTCACTTGGGCTTTGAGTGGGACAGGAAGGACATGGTGCAGCCCTGTCCCCTCCCTGCAGCAGTGTGCTGAGGAGGAGCCTTGTTGGGTGGTGTGCCTGCTGTGAGCAGAGCTCCTAATGCTGCTTCCAGGCACCATGGATTCAGCATTTTCCCACTCAAGCGAGCTTGTCCTTGTGTGTCATCATTATGCCCCAGCACTCTGCACAGCAGCATGTCCCTGAGCCACCAGTGCTGGAACTCGTCACATCTCACTGCACCCAGCCCCAAACTGGGCCAGGAGGACGGTGAGGGACCTGGCGGGGAGAGGCAGTGCCCCTTTCTCCTCCCTGCAATGCAAACAGAAACCTAAAAGGACCAAATTCCAAAGTTCTTATTCAAGCCCAGACACCGTGGCCGAGGGCGGAGGCGCAGGGACTGTCACCTGCGGAGGGATGGGTGGCTCGGGCACGGGGCACGGCAGCGTCCGGTGTGCTTGGAGGGACGAGGGAGTGAATCCATGTGACAGTGGCCCTGCAGCTGTGGGTGCCAGCATCTCTACTTCCAGCTGTTGCGTCCCAGGGCCCAAAGCACAGCAGTTCCAGCCTAGCTTCCAGTGGCACATGTGGTAGCTCAGCCACCAAGTGAGCCCCAGAGCAGCCTCAGGGTGCCATGGGGGTGACCACGCGTCCTTCCTTGCAGATGACTCCTCGTCAGAGAGCTGCAGCGGGAATGGCTCCTCCACCCTGAACCCCTCCACTTCCAGCAGCACGCAAGGCGACAGCGCCTTCCCCGAAATGAACGGCAATGGCACCGCAGCGCCCATGGACTTCACCGCCTCCGCTGACGACCAGCCCATCAACCTCTGCGACAAGCTCACGCCTGCCCACGTCACCCCTTCCTACCAGTCCGACAGCTGCAGTGCCGACGGGCTGCGCAGCAGGGTCAAGTATGCGGTGAAGACCACAGCAGAGGTATGGCCTGGGATGGTTTGGGAGAGCCACGGAAATCCCCCACACCCCACCTGCCCCAGAGCTGGGCGCTGCGGTGGGCTCCCCTCACCCTTACCTTACGGCCACCATGTGAGGAGGAGCCCGTTCCTGCTGGGTCCAGCAGTGTTTCCCGTAGCATGAGGCAGAGCCATGGTCCCATCAGCCAGAGCAGCCATTGGGCCATCAGGCCATCACAGGCTCCCTTGCCCCAGGCAGGCAGGAGGTGATGCTCAGGGGAGCTGGGCCATGGGTTCATCTCCCCAAGTTGCAGGGGCCGCCAGGAGAGGGGGCAGACGCAGTGAGACAAGGAGAAAGGGCAGGTGCATCGGGTGAGGGCTCGCGGTGGTAACCACTGTCTCCTTTCAGTCCCCCCCGTACAGCTCGGGCAGCTACGACTCCATCAAGACAGAGGTGAGCGGCTGCCCCGAGGACTTGACCGTCGGCAGGGCCCCCACGGCTGATGAAGATGACGATGACCATGATGACCATGAAGACAATGATAAGATTAATGACTCGGAGGGGATGGACCCGGAGAGGCTAAAGGCCTTCAACGTAAGGAGGGCTCCGTGGGGAGGATGAGCCTGCCTGCCTCCCGTCTCGGGGTTCCCACCGCCTGTCTTCTCCTTTGCAGATGTTCGTGCGCCTTTTTGTGGATGAGAACCTGGACCGGATGGTTCCCATCTCCAAGCAGCCCAAGGAGAAGATCCAGGCCATCATCGAGTCCTGCAGCCGGCAGTTCCCCGAGTTCCAGGAGCGGGCGCGGAAGCGCATCCGCACCTACCTCAAGTCCTGCCGCCGCATGAAGAAGAACGGGATGGAGATGGTGAGTGGCTGCCCCAGTGCCCTCCTGCTCACCACCACGGCTGGGGCAGCAGGTCCCTGAGCACCCTCTCTGCTTGTGTCCTGCAGACCAGGCCCACGCCGCCTCACCTGACCTCGGCCATGGCGGAGAACATCCTGGCCGCCGCCTGTGAGAGCGAAACGCGGAAAGCAGCCAAGAGGATGCGGCTGGAGATCTACCAGACCTCCCAGGTACGGTGCTGGCAGTGGGAGGTGGGCAAGGGACGGAACCGGCTGCGTCCTGTGGTGGGATGAGGGAGAGACATTTGTGTGCCATTTAGAAAACAGTTTTTAGAAGTCTTATTTCTGAAAGTCAGAGGGGCAGCAGAACAGAGCCCCATGGTGTGTCCTGAGACTCAGGCCAGCGGGGATGGGGATGCTGGTTTGGACTGGCCGTGTTGCAGCCACAGGAGACCAAGCATCCCTGTGCTGTCCCTCCCACTGGAGAGCCAGGTTCCTCGCTGCAGTAAGTCCGTGTTTCCCCTGCGCAGGACGAACCGATCGCCCTAGACAAGCAGCACTCCAGAGACTCCACAGCCATCACCCACTCCTCCTACTCACTGCCAGCTTCATCTTACTCCCAAGACCCGGTCTACATCAATGGAAGCCTGAACTACAGCTACCGTGGCTACGGGTCCCTGGGGGGCAGCCTGCAGCCCCCCGCCTCCCTCCAGACGGGCAACCACAGTAACGGTAAGTGGCCACACTGGGGCCTGCAGGGACACGGGGAGCCCACCCAGCCACTGCTCTGCCCCATGCCCGGGCAGTGTGCAACAGGCTCCTGGCAGCCCACACTGTGGGACTGAGCTGGCTGCTGGAGGAGAGGAAGAGCTGCTCCGAAATCCCCTCTTGTCCTGCCTGGCGGCTCAGCTCTCCTCGTCAGCAGATGGTTAATTGTTGAACTGCACTTGGAAGGACGGTCTGGGTGGCACTGGTGGAGGGAAGGAGTGTCACTTAAAAAAAAAGGGAATCTGTAGCAGCTATTAATCATTAACAAGAGCGGGTGCCTATCGCTGCCCTGATCTCCTGCTGGTATGAGCCGTTCCGCTCTTGGGGACGGATGGGGCTGGGGGCACAGACAGCTCCTGCCACAGCTCAGGAGGGCTCTGAGGGGCTGGGAACTGCCTGGATACAACAGCTGGGAAAACAGGACTGATGCTGCAGGACAGGAAGGCAGGAGAGAACAGGCAGGGCATAAGGTTAGGAGCAAGTGAACAGAGCAGAATATCCTGGACCTCAGCAGGGCACACAGGAAGGCTCTTATGTGCCTGATGACTCCCTTGCACCTGGGGAGACAGGTATGGGGTGAGGCCAAATGTTACCTCTGGTTCTGCCCTGCAGCAGTGCTGGCAGGAGGGGCTGGAGTCCTTGCCAGTCCTCATCCAGTCCTTCAGCAATCTCCAGGCTGCTGTCGCCTGTCCTGGAGCGCTCTGGGCTCCTGCCCTGCCCCTGCCCGCCCCCGACGGGAGCCAGGATTTGGAAGGATGTGATTTCCGGAGGCCTGAGAGATGCCTGTCTGGGATTAACTCTTATCATCCCTTCCTAATGCTTCTTAACCCTGAATAAAGATCCCGTCCCGTCCTCCAGCTGCTGAGACCTAATCCTTGCAGCAATGGTTCCTCCCCAGAGGAGCACAAGCACCCCGACCCCCCACTGCTGAGCACCTTCCTCTGGCCTGGCCAAGCCACAGGCTCTGGCTCCTCCATGTGAGACAGCAGATGTGCAGGAAGGTCTCTGAGCAGCCTCCAGGAGGAGCAGACAGAACGTGGGTGCAGCACCCAGCAGCACCTCACCTCTGTAGTGGATTTTTAAACCTCTGCTTTGCAATTCTTTTTTCCCCAAGCTCTTGCCCAGTCCTTCAGAGGGAAGAGCGTGCTGCAAGGAGCTGCGCCTTCTCCTCCCTCTGAGCAGAGGCCTGCAGGGGTTTGGTGCCCAGGAGTGTCTTCTCCCTCCATCCCCTACCTCAGGCAATTCTTGCTCAAGCCCGCATCCCTGCTCCCAGCTCCTTCCCCCTTGGTGAGCTGGGAAACGGGCTCCGTTTACTGCTGCCTTTTCTGTCCAGTGAAATTGCTTTCGCATGAGAGCCTCCTCCTTCTTCTCCTCCTCCACCTTCTCCTCCTCCTCCCCCACTTTGAAGCACTGGTTCTCCTGGCGTGGAACACTTCTGCTGGTGCTGCTCCTCCCGCAGCTTTTGCTGCTCCAGCATTGCTTTCCTTGGATGCTTTCCATCCCGCCCGGGGCGATGTGCTCCCCTCCCTGCCACCATCACCAGTGGCACCCACTGGGGCTCAGGGGGGCGGGGGGCAGCTGAACTCTCCCATCCTGGTTTGCAAATGGCCACAGTGCCCAGTCCTTGCCTTGTGTCCCTGGTGTCCCAGGGCTGTGTTGGGCCGCCCAGCAGGAGCTCAGCCTCCCTCTCACTTTTCCTTGGCAGGTCCAACCGATCTCAGCATGAAAGGTGGGGCCTCCAGCACGGCCCCCTCCAACAGCACCAGCCGGGGCATGCAGGCGGCCCAGCTCAGCCCCACGGAGATCAGCGCCGTGCGGCAGCTCATCGCCGGGTACCGGGAGTCGGCGGCGTTCCTGCTCCGGTCTGCAGACGAACTGGAAAACCTCATTTTACAGCAGAACTGACTCCCCGTGTCTGTGTCGCTCCTCGGTCGAGAAGACAATTTATACCTGCTAGAAAGAGGCTCCCGGCGATGTCCTGCTCAGGACCACCATCGTCCTCCCGCCACGCCGCGGGTACATGTAGTTTTTAGAAGGTGGAATTCAAAAGACCTGTTTTCTTTTACACTCCAAGCACCTGGGACTTCAGGCACGAGGACACGTTTTGGAACAGTACTGACACCCGTGCGTCCGGCCGACCAGAAGCCAGCCCTGCAGCTTGGAAGGATGTGGGACTTTGAAGGGCAGAAGGGAGCCTGGGGAGGTTTGGGGCTGCAGATGTATTTAGAATAACCTTTGTGGACCCAAATGTTAGATTCCCATCCCCAGATAATTTCCAAGTCTTAGGTGAGCTGAATCACATATTTATTGAGAAATGGACCCTCCTCTCCCCTTAGTAATTTATTTTTCTGAAAATGGATTCTTTTGAGTTTGTACAGATTGCCAGTTTTTTGTCTGTCTGATCAGAAGGAATTTATTCCTGTGAAATAACACATTCCATATCACTACACTACTAATTTCCAGGCAGCTCTGCCTGTTTCTCTGGTGAACCCTTGTCCCACAGGGAGCAAGTTTGCCATCCAGCCTTTGATATCGAGGCTGCTCAGCCTCCAGTGAGCGTAGGTGGGAGCTGAACAGCAGCACAAGCTTAGGCCTTCGTTCTAAAGGGTTCCATAGCACCAGTGGGGTCTGAACCGCCTGCAGAGACTCAGCAAGCTCAGCAGACCTCCGGCTAGAAGGACATCTCGCACTCATTTAAGTCATTGCAGATAAGAGAAGGAAGGAAGGAAGGAGATACCTGAGAAACACTGTCTTGCGGTCACCATCCGTACTCTACCTCACACTCCATTGTGGGCTTCTTCCAGGACTAGCCGTGCTGGTCCTGGGGGACGGTGAGTGTCGCAGACATGGGGATCGTGCCGAGGAGGCTGGAACCTCCGGCTGGGGTCCTGCTGTGCCTGGCCATCCGCTCCGCTTCGTCCCAAACCAGCCCCGGGGTAGCACCGGGAGATAAACCGCTCGGGACCCACGGGGTGTGAGGCAGGGCAGCGCCAGGGCTCACCCAGAAGGGGAGTTGGTGCTGTGACCACTCGCTCCTGTGGGAGAGACGGGCAGCATTGAGCAGCAGAACTGACAAAGTCCTCTCCGGGGCCCAGGATCTTTCCCGCTCCCTGCTCACAGTCCTGGAACAAGCCCACAGTTCCCGAAGTGTGGAAGAACCGTAGTCCGATGACCATTCTGCCCCGTTTCCACCCCTCTCCCCCATGATGCACTTCGTTTTGCTCAGTGCAATACCTACTGCCAGTGCTGCTAACCCAGGGACCTCGCTCCTGCCAGGGGTGCTGAGCCCAGCCCAGCAATGCCACGTGCTCTGGAGCTGTGCAGAGACCGGCGGGGGTCCCGCTGCTCCCCAACCCCCGCAGCCCCCCCACCCGGCTGGGGTCCGTGCCGTGAGACAAGAATTCGATAAGTGTAAAGCTGTTTTGTAGGTAGAAACTTTCTCTCTTTGGAGCCAGCTTTTAGCTTATTTTTTGGCCGCCTGGAGCTGGCAGATGGGGGCTGCTGCTCCAAGGGCCAATGCCCCTGACATGGGCTTGAGCAGCAGCTGGGCTGGCCAGGAGCGGGCCCGGGCAGTTCCCCGTACCCTCTGTACCCCATGATGCTCCACACACTGGAAAAGAAGCAAAACTTTACCCTGCTCTTAGTCTCAGAACAGAAAAGGTTCTGGCTCCTGAGGCCAGGTGTGCCTGGTCCGGCAGCAGAAGGGATCAACCATTGCATTGACTGTTTTCCCCAAACCTTAAACTTTCCGTAGCATTTGGAGAAAAGGGACCCAGCCCCTGGCCATGGGGTGCAGAGACGAGGTGGTGGCTCATTAGACCTGAGCTGGTGCTGGAACCCGGAGCATCATGGCCACACTCGTCCCCTCCTGCCCGCAGGGTGGGGGCCCTGGGGACGCCAGCCCCCAGCCAGGGCTCAGGCTCACGCTTTCCCCAGCACTTCACAAGCCTGCTTGGTTTGTCCACTGCATCCTCCCATACTTGGAATTTATGTAAATATTTATTTTTGTGTGAATACCATGAAGTAACAAACCTTCGACAAAACCTGTAACCGCAGCCATTTGTGAAAGTCTTACCGTTCAGGCAGGAGAGGCAGAGACAATCGCTGTCCTGGGATTCTCCCTCTCCGCAGTCTCCCACCCGTGCCGGTGCCTCCATCCCTGGCGGAGGCAGTGGAACCTTTAGCCATAAGTTTGCCATCAGTGTACTGAAGCAGAGGTAACCCGGGAGATCATGGACAGACCACCAACAGCCACAGTGGGGTTAAGTTTTATTTATCCGAGGTTTAGCTGTCGTTCCCGATCACCTCTGAACCTGTCTCGGCACGTGTGGAAGTTCAGGAGCTCTTACACGTGGTCAAACTGCTGTAGAGGACGCCGAGGCTGCGTCGCGTAGGAGGGTGCCCAACACCGCCCTGTCCCAGCACCTGATGTTCATAACCTGCAGCTGAATGGTACAGACTCAGATTCCCAAAGCCCTGGTGACAGCCACATCTGGGACAAGTTACGAAACAAACGGGATTGACTCCGAATTTCTGTCAGGGATCTTTTTCTTTTTTCCTTTCTTTTTTTTGGTGAGGCGCAGCGTTAACGGTTCCTTTGGCACGAGCTCCACAGACATCTCCGTGCTCTGCAGCTGCTCCGTGCTCCGCCACGGCTCCCCTGTGCTCCAGGACTGTTCACAGCCACATTCCTGCGCTCTCACTGGGCAGGACGGGGTCAGGAATTGCTAGTCCGGGTTCTCAACGAGAAGGAACGAGCAGGAGCAGAATACACCGGCTTTCCAGATATCTGAGAGGTGGAAGGAGAATGCTGGGTTAGCAAATGGTCTGGATGGTCTTGGGTTTGGTTAAGAAAAGCTGATCACTGGTCAAGAAAATAGATTTTTTATTATTTTTTTCTTTTAATTATTATTTTATTTTATTTCAACACACCCACCCTGTCCTGGATGTGCGGTTCCCATGACGCTGTTTCTCCATGGGAGAGCGTTCCCGGGGTTGTGAGCAGACATAACTTGTACCTCCCTGATCCCAAGGGCCACTTCCCTCCCGGAGTGGCCGTCGGATTTAGTACCAGTTCATGAAAA